>NDXB01003613.1:27972-49779 GCA_002631895.1 Agapornis roseicollis | reverse complement strand
GAGGATGACCCCCCCCCCCCCCTCTGCCTGCTCCAGCACCCCTGTATGGATCCAATCACCATCCCTCCAGCCCTGCTCCCTCCCACCATGGATCTAAGCATAAGCAGTGGGTTAAAACGAGCTTCCCAGCTAGCTGAGCATCACTTGTCCATCAGTTCCCAGGGAGCAGGAAAGGAAGGATGGGCAGCAGCACCCACAGTGGGGCTCTGCTGGGCCACACCATGGGAAACAAAGCACCATGTGCAGGGACCAGGCATCCCTTAGGACCATCCACCACCTCCCTCCCTCCTCAGCTTGGAGCTGCAGTTAAAGCACCAAAACAAGCCCAGGTCTGCCCTGCCCCATCAGCTTTCTGCAGACACAGCAGCTACCAGGTAATAAATCACAGCCACCACTTTCCCTCCTGTTTGAAGCTGCAGCAATGCCAAGGCTCAGGCCAAATAAAGAGCAAACAAGCTCCCTGAGCCAGGCAGCAACTTGCCACGCCGAGGAGCCCACGGGCAGGAATCACACCAGGAGCCAAGGAGTCAAAGCCAAGGGTTTCAAGCCAGGTCAGCATCACTTCTGAGCAGTTGCTCTACAGTTTCAGCTACACAACGCTCAGCTCCCTGCAAAGCTTTGCTGGAGGTCACCTTCACCCCAGGTACAAAGCAGGCCAATGGCTCTGCCACAGCATCCCTCAGAGCCACATAACAAACAACCAGGGACAAGTCACCCTGCGGCCACCCCTTAGGGTTAACCCTAATGGCACACAGCTCAACCTGCCACCGCCTTCAGCACTTGGCTTCAGGTCCCCAAGGTCCCCTTGGGATGTCCCCATGAATCTCAAGTGAGGTGGGATGGGGCACGCTGCCGCTGTGTGGTCCGCAGCCATCTGGATGTACTTACAGCAAGACTGCAGCAATTGCTGAAAGATCAAAAACTCTTCAGGCCAACCTTGATTCCCATTACATGGTTTGCATTTTTGAGGACTCCAGCCTAAGACCTGACAGCAGGAGGGTGCTGCCTGCACAGCCTGGAATGCCTGACACCAGGAATGGTGGCCAGGCTGCCCCGGCATCGCTGCGAGATCCCGTGGGAGCCTGGGGAATGGCCCTGAGGAAACACTTCCCTGGGCCTTTTGTCTGTACCTTGAGTAGGGCCCTGCTGAGACCCAGCTGCATCCATGGGGCTCCTATTCAGCACAACAGGAGGGAACACTCCAGGTCCCCCCACCCCTGGGGCAGGGAAGACACCAAGCAGCAATCAACACCAATGCCTGCCCCTAGGAATGGCCTTCTTAGGGCTCCTCCATCCGCTTTGAAGCTCAGTGCAGGGAATCACATCCCAGCACCCGCACAGCCCTGCTGGTCAGGGAGGATGCTATCCCAGCATGGAACAGTGATGCTGAGGTACCAGCTGCATGCCCCCTCCAATGGTCAGTGCCAAGGCTCAAAATCAGGCCCCCATCAGTCCTCAGCAGCCTGGTGCCTCCCAGTGCCTGTCCCAGCTCCATCCAGCGCAGTGCTCCCTACCCCAGCACTGCCTCCAGCCTCCTCCCCACACACCACCAGCCAAGCAGAGCCAAGCCAAGCCAAGCCTGCAGCAGGATGAGCACCCACACGCATCACTCCCACCCAGCCCTGGGCTGCAGCATCAGCACAGCCCTCTGCAGAAAGCAGTAAAGAAGCTCCCACCAGCCTAGGGAGAGAACCCAATGACACCCTCACCTTATCCATAGAGAACAGCTCCAACCTAACCCTGAGCTGGGCTTCTGGCCCCTTATATATAGGGCATGTGCAGGCAGTTCCCACCTGGGCAGGGCCATCAGCCTCAGGTGTGTCCGTCTGGTGTTATCCCTGCCTGCATCCTGCCCTGGTTGGGCAGAGATTCCATCTCTGGCCATGGAAAGCGCTGGACCCCCTCCTCCTCCTCCTCCCCAGTGGGGTGCTCAGTGCTCACCTCTGGGACTGCATTCCCAGCCTGACCTCCCAGCAGCAGCCAGTCCTACACTGCGGCACTGGGGTACAGGGGCACTGCAGGACCCCTCTTCACCCCAGGCACAGCAAAGGTGCCAGCCCCAGCCCCTGAGCCCTCCGCAGCCATGCATGACCTGCACAGGGCTGATCTGGCAGCCCCAGAAGTGAATTATTATCTCAGTCCTCTATGGGGTGGTGGAGGGGGCAAAGGGGGGTTTGTGGGTTCCAGCTCCTCTGCAGTGCCTGCCTGTGCTTCCTGACTGGTTCGGTCCTGAAAGGAGTGGGGCTCCTTTGGCTTCTCCCCTGCGCTGCCTGGAACGGGGCCGCTCGCTGCTTTACAACTGCAATAACAAATTAGTTCATAGAGGGCTGGAGCTGCTGGAGCCCAGGAGCCTCCTGCACCCCTGACCTGGTGCTGCCGCAGCCCCCGGCTCTGTTGTGCCCACGGGAAGGCCACGGCTCTCACCAGCACGGGCAAAGGGGGCACAAGTGATGGAGGAAGTTGAAGGGGAGCACCAGGGGCAAGGCACCCCCGAGGTGCCTGTCCCCGTTGATGCTCATTCCTCCTATAGGGATCCCATTCCTTGCTGATGCCCAGGGACTTGCAGCCAACTCTCCAGGGAAGGCGGCTCCATGCAGCGCTGCCACCCTCATCCTGCAGCCCTGCCCCATGGCTCTGGGGTGGCGATGCCACATCCCGAGCACTCAGCTTCCTCTGGGAAAGGGAGGCTCTGCGTGCCCGGGCTTCCTCTCCCAGGGAATGCGATGGGAACCAGCCCTGGTCCCCGCTCCCTGCCCTGCCCTCCGGAGCTGCTCACGCACTGTCTGGGCTCGAAGCCGGCTCTCGGGGGGCAGCAGGACGCGGCTCCACACCAGCACCCGTGGAGCGGGGCCCCTGCACCGCCTGCCCGAGGGGAGCCGCTGACAGCACCAACAATGGTGGGGCCTGATAAAAATCACAGAGCAACAAGAGCCCTTCCCCAGCCATGCCCTGCTGCTGCCCAGGGCCCCCCCGTGCCCAGCCTGGTGCTATGGGGCCAGGGGATACTGAACCGGGGGGTACCGGGAGCCCACCAGGACCTGGGCTTTGTGCCCCTGCTCCTCAGCCGGACCTCCTTGGAGAATGACCCCCATAAACCGAAGCAGCAGCTGCTTGGTGGATCATAAAACATGGATTTTCCCCCTCTTTTACAAGTAGTTCAGTGTATAAACGTTTCAGCAGCACAGCGGAGCACCGGGAGCAGCAAAGAGCCTCTCATGCTGCTGCCTGCTCCAGGACCCCTGGCGCAGCTCCCGGCTGGGCTGCAGGTCACTGCCTTCATCCCAATGGGTCCCCAACACCCATGTGAGCAGCGTGCAGGTGGGAGCACCCACCCCGGTCCCTAGTGCAGGAATGGCACAGGGAGAAGGGATGCAAACTGCGAGGGTGACGGTGACCAGGCGAGTCTGGTCCCGATGCTCCTCTCCTGAGCCATCCCCTTCCGGGGATGTAGGGTGCTGTGGGGTCACCATGGAGCAGCCCCTGGGATGCAGGGACTGTGTTCACCTGCTGGCTCCAAGGGCGGATTTACAAGCCCATAGCCAGGGGTGTTTATGGTGGCTGGAATGCGCGTCCCCAGCACGTGATGAATTTACAACGTGCCAACAAGTGGATTTATTCCCACCCCAGCGCCGGTGAATCAATCACAACAGTAAAGGCAGGAGACACAGGGCAGGGAGCAGTCTGGGGAGGAGGTGATGGGGGACACAGGGGCACCAGGGCATCACTGGGATGATGCCTGGCTGGGGTTGAACCAGCCCCAACGCCTTGAGCCACGGCTGTCGCATCCCCACCAGTGCTCCCAACCAATCTGCTCCCATTCCAGTACCTCGGCAAGCATGGATTTGCCCTGTGCTGGCTGCTTGTGTGGGTCAGGGCATGGCTGAGCCCTGGGGCCACGTCTCTCCTCTCCCTGCAACCCTCACAGCAGCGTGGGACCAGAGACATTGCCACTGCTCCTCCTCACCAGCACTGCCCAGCAGCCTTCCTCCTCCTCCTCCTCTGCTTCCTGCTCCATCAGCATTTCCCCCTCTGCTACCTCTTGCCCGGGAAGGATCAGCATCCTCCAGGGCTGCCATGGGGAGAAGCTCAACCTTCATTCAGCTTTCAAATCAAGGTGCCATTTCCAACCATTGGTCTTGGGGCCACCAGGTCCCACCTGGGCTGTCTCCGTGCAGGAAAGGGAGCCATGGAAATGTTAGGTGAGTGCAGTTTTTCCATGTGTATGTATATAGGAGCAGAGTCAGCTGCCAAGGTAAACACAACCCTTCCCTTCCCAAAAATGTCCTCCAGGAATTGTAAAGGATCCTGGAGCAAGAATTCTGTCTCAGATCCTTCAGGCTTTCTATCAAGGGAAGTGTATAAACCCGCTTCTTTTCAGCTCCAGCAAAGTCAACGTGCTTAGAGTGGTTTTTAATGACACGCACCAAAGGTGCTGGGAGCCAGAGTCATGGCCATGTGTACCCCGGGCAGGGCTTGCGCAGGAAAACAATCCCAGTAAAGAGCTTTATAGCCACCAAGGAATGTGGAGCCTCCACCAGCCCGGCCGAGCCTAGCAAAGCTAATTGCTTTGGGATTTACTCTTTGGGGGGGTCGAGTCTCCATGGTTGCTGCCTCGGAGGGTCCCAGCTGCCCTTGCGGTTCATTAGGATGCTGAACAGGGAACTAGAGATGCTTTTAGGAGGCTGCAGCGGTTGTGGGGTAGGGGAAGGGGCCATGCGGTTCCCATCTGCGGCCCCGCCTTCTCCCATTACAGAGGGGACCCTCCTGTCCCCGAGGATCCCTGCTTGGATTTGGTGGTGGCAGCGGTGGCCACGGTGTCCCCATGGCAGCTGCGGATGCTGTCCCAGAGCCCAGTGGGACCATTCCCTGTAAGCTGGGACCCATCCCCAACCCGGGCTGAATGCCCAGGGATACCTTTAGAGGCCAATGCATCCCCGTGTCTGCCAGCACGAAGGCTGCAGCAGGAGCACCTCGGGATGTGCCACGGCAGCCGCTGCCCCCGGGCCCTGCTATCCAGCCTGTTTTCTTTACTGATCTTTCCTTGCTCATTTAAGTGACTTTGGAAAACGGGATTTTGGCTCTTAAATCGTTCAGGGGCTTTTGAAAATTTGACTTTAAATACTTTCCGAAGTGCATTTGTATGAAGTAATTCTCTCCAACCTCCCACAGTGGTAGTCAGATTGCATTTAATCCATCACTGAATGTTCCCGAAGGCTGGGATCTGGCACCGCGCTCCACACGGAGCTCACCCTGCGCTGTGCCGGCCCCGCCGCTCGCTGCCTGGCATCCTCCTGTCTCTCACCTGCTTGGCACGATGCAAAGCCAGGGCGATGCTCCCCGGTCCTGCGAGCACCGCAGCGCATCCCGCCGGGTTCAGCCATGGCCATGGCAATGCTGCGATGCCACCGGCACCAGCACCGCAGGACCCCGGCCGCCAGCACAGCCCCCGTCCCCTTCCCACCCCCATGGCAGCTCTTCCTCCTGAGCACCAAGGGCTGCTTTTCAGAGCACAAGTATCTGCCTTGTGGAAACATGGAAATGATATTCCAATGTGCGGTGCTGATTCGATTACGTCTGTGACCCACTGAAATTAAGTTAAGGCATTTTTCAGCCCCAGACTGAGTTATTTCTCCTTCCTCTCTTTCGTTCCTCCTGTGTGGAGCAGCAGGATGGCTGAGAGGGGGCTCTGGGGAGGCAGTGAACCTGAGACCCCTGCTTTGGTGCTGCTGAGGCTGCCCCCAGCTCACTTACAGCCCTTGGCAGGGTGAGCTCCATCCAGGTCTCCAAGGCATCATCCCCTGCTGCCCTGGGAGACCAGAGCCACCGTGGAACCCTGGCACAGCCACCAGGCACAGAGCTGCCAGAGGCTGGAGGCAGCAGAGCTGCTAAAGCCCACACTAAGCCGGGCTTCCTTCTCCCACTGGAAGCTGTGCTAAATCCCACTACTGTACCCAGGCTGAGCCCAGGATGAGCTGTGTGTGTCTGGGGATGAGCCAGGGCAGCAGAGCCTCTCTGCAGGGCAGCCACAGCCTCTCTGGTGCTCTGTGTGCACTGTTCAGGATGGCACAATGGGGACACCGGTAAGCATGAACCAAGTGTCCCTGGGCAGAGGGAGGGAGATGGTGCATGGTGGCACATCCAGGGTAGCACGGCTGCACCCCAGGCTCCACCCTGGTGAAGGGGCAAGCACAGGGGCTTTGAAGGAGTGAGTGGTGCAGGGCTGATGACAGACAGGAGAAGCCGGCAAGGAGCGAGGCTGCAGCCCATGGTTGGCTCTGTGGGACAGAGGAATGTCTGTGCTGGCTAATGAGTCTGTGTGCAGAGGAAATGCTTTGCCAGTGAGAGCTCTGCTTCAACAAGGCTGGTCCATTTCTGCTGGTGGAGGCCTCTCAATGCTGGGGGCTGCAGGATGGACACGGGCAGGGGATGGATGAGAAGGTGCAGAGCAGTTTCTGCCATCCCAGTGTAGCCATGGCTCCTGAGCAGCAGGTGATGATGTGCCATGGGTCAGCCACGACCAGGAGCAGCCTTGGAGCTGCCCTGAGCTGCTCACCATGGCCTGAGACAAGGATCCCCAGCCCTGCCTGCTCAGGACACAGAGAGGATCCCCACCCAGCCCCAGCCCCATTGCCCTCATGGGGCTGAGCACATCAGCATTCCTGGGAGCAGGGTCCGGCCCTGCCGCGGCTGCTGGCCGAGGGAAGGCATTGAGGGGGGATTAGCTGTCTGATACCCCTCCTTTGCTCAGGCTCTTAATACAGAAAACAAACACCCTTGTGCGCCCCAGAGGCCTCCATCCAGACGGGCTTTCTCCATGCCCGTTGCCTGAGCAACCCTAATCTGCTTCCCGGGGTGCACCGGGGGCCCTGCACCCCCCTGGCCCGTGCACCCCAGCAGTGCCAGTGGTGTCCCGGTTGTGCCTGGCACGCGGCTGCCAGCGGGATGCCATGACTCCTCTGTTCCAGCTTGGGAACGGGCAGCGTACGGTGGCTGGAGGAACAGCTGTTGGCACCATTCTCCCTTGGGATTAGGGCACCTCTGATTTGGAATCAAGCTGAACCAAGAGGCAGCAGGACCTGGCTGCATGAGCACCACATTTCCCTACTTTTTCTGTCTAGGGAAGCAGAACTTTTGGGGTGGTGAAGTCCCCCCACCATAGCAAAACGGGGAGCACCTCCTGCTCAGATTGACCCTGTGCCTGTAAAGGGAAAGGATGGTGGGGTTTGGGGGAGCACAGGAGTAAGCTGCTCCAGCCCTAGGCTGCCAGATGGGCCACGAAGAGGCCTGAACCCCAACCTGCTCTGTCCCAGGGCAGTGCTGGAGGCAGGCAGCACCCCGCTCTGGGTGCTTCGCAGGTGAAGGGGGCTCTTTTCCTACCATCAGCATCCCCACGTGCGCTGCGCATCACTGCAGGATGATGGACAAGTGGGTCCAAGGGTGCGGGGACCCTGTGGGGTGGTGAGGAAGGGGCCAGGGTGGGGGAAAGATGCACTTTCATGGCTTTATTTTGCGCACCGTCTCCCTCCTGCGACGGAGGAACAGGGAAGCGCTGCGGGGCTGGGACCTCCGGGGGCTGGGGCGGGGGAAGAAACGGGAAAATAGAGGGAAAAGGAAGAAATCCCAGCACCCGCCAGCCCAGCCCAGCCCAGCCCAACCCAACCCAGCCCAGCCCAGCCCAGCCCAGCCCGCCCGCAGGCAGCGCTGCCCGCTCCGCTCCGCACCTCCCCGCACCTCCCCGCATCTCCCTGCTCGTCCCTCCCCGGCTCCGCCCCGGCCCGCGGAGGGGTGCCCGTCCCGTCCCGTCCCGTCCCGTCCCGTCTCGCCCGCTGCCCGCGCTCCGCACCGCTCCGCAAAGGTAAGGGCTCCGCCGCGCCCCGCTCCGCGGCTCGGTCTCGGGTCCCCGCGGCTCCGGTGGCTTCTCCCCGTGGGGAGCAGAGCGCTGCCGGGCCGCCTGCAAGCGCCGCTCCCCACCCCGCATGCCCGTCTCCATTCCTTCATCCCTTTCCTCATCCCTTTCCCCCCCCTCCTTGAACCTTTCCCCATGAATCGCACCCAGAGGCTCTGCTCTGTTTAGCAACCGGACAGCCCGAGCCCTGTCCCAACGTCCAGCCCTTTCCTTCTGCGGCTGGAATGATGTTTGTGAGAGCAAAAGTGTTTTAGGGCAAGTGCTGTGACCTTTGGGATGGCCACTGCTGGCACATTGCCCTGACACAGCAGGGATGTTATCCCATCCCGTAACAGCAAACATCTGCACCCAAGGGTTCCCGGCAGGATCAGGGCAGGTTGCTGCAGCCCCTTCCTTGGGAACACCTTGGGAAACACAAGGTGCTTATTTTATTTGGGATCTTTTAGGAGCATTGCTGTTAATTGGCTTCTGATGTACCCGGTTCCCCAGCTTTGACTGTTCCCAATAAGCCAGGAAAGATCCCCCCTGTACAGTAGCCCCAGGCGAGGCAATAACCCACCGGAGATATTTTCTCATCTATGGGCAGCTTTGCTATAAGGAACATGTTTAATAAATCATAAGGCCGGTGAATTCCTGGGATTTTTATTGCTTCTGTAAAAATGCAGTTTTGATCCGTCTGCGAGGGACACTGGGAAACAAAGCGGCTCCTTTCAGAGCTGGATCCTATGAGGTTAGGACATGGAGCTGGTGGTGGGGCTGGTGCCTGCGAGCCCCCCGGCCATGGGCAGTGCCGTGGTGGGCAATGGGACCATCCCCGGCCCCGCTTGGCTTTTCTGCCTCTGCTCTTTGAGGGACTGAGCACAGTCTGGGCTCCGGGAGCCCCATCTTGGCTTCCCTCTTGCCGCCGGGATGCGGGTGCAACCGCGTGCGCAGAGCCGAGGCATTGATGCCAGGGGAAACATCCCAGCTGGAAACCCAGCGAGGCTGCACCAGGCTTCAATTACATTTTTCCTCCTCGCCCTATTGCCCAAGGGGAAAAGAAGCAGAAAATAAAACCCCAAACTGCTAAAACGCAGGGAGAGATTCTTGCAGTCCGCATCGCCTGGTTTCCATCAGGAGGGCTGACCCGATCCCGCCGGCAGCGGGGCAGCGGATTGCCCCGGCGTGCTTGGGCAGAGGAATGGAAATAAAGCCATTTTCTTCATTTGCTTGTTCCAAGCCCCAAACTGGGGTTTAGGGCTGGGAGCGGAGCCAGAAAGTGAAAGGCACAGGGAGATGTGACCCCTGGAGGCGTCAGGAGCTCATTGGGATCTCGGGAAACACGAGTGCTGGGACTGGGATCCCTGGTTACGGGGTTGAAGTGGGTGGTGGAAGGTGCCCAGCTCTGCCCTCGCTGCGCTGGTCTGCCCTCAGCCACCAAGCTGCCCTGTGGAAGCACCAGTTTGGTGATCAGGATTTGTCCCCATCTCCTGCCATGCCTTTGTTTTAGGCTGCGTGGAGCCCATCCGCAATAGCAGAGGCGGGGAGGGAGCTTTTCTTTGTAGAGGGAAGCATTTAAATTCTTTACAGTGATTCATATATTCCATTCATATGAAACACAGTCCCGCAGAGTGTGAATGGGGACTGCTGGGGGATTTTTTGGTGAGGCAATAAGCCCTAGAAGTGTCAGAAGTTATTCACACCTTGCTGAAATCAAGGATATTTCTGTCCGTGGCTCTTGGCAGGGGCTCAGCACAGCTCGCCTTGCCTCGCGTTTTCAGTTTCCCACTTGGGGGGGAGCGTGGGGGCAGCCCCTTGGCTCCCACTGCCCAGTGCTGTGTTCCTTGGTGCTTTCTGAGCCCCTGGTAGGGCCCTGGCGTGGGCTGTGCATGGGGTTCCCAGGGAAAAGCAGCCATGTCCCAGTGAGCCTGTGCCTGGGTTTGATGGTACCCCAAGTGTTCCACTGCTCATGGGGTGGAAGCCACAGGCAGAGCCCAGAGCCGGCTGCCCCCCATCGCAGTCAGCCAAGGGACAAAGCTGCAGGGGCTGCAGGATGAGTTCACATTCCCGGCACAAGCGGGTGCCCCTCCAGTGGCTTCTCTGCTGGGGTTGTGCCCATTTCAGTGCCAAGAAACCCCTTCTCCTCCTAGGATTTTGGAGGGATTTTCCCCGGGGCAGCAGGGATGGGACCTCTGCAAAAGGCTACTGGGGTCAGGCACAGCTTTGGAGGCGCTGACCTGTTCTTGGGGGACATCCAAGTCCCCTTGGGGAGCCTTGGTTTGGTGGAAATCAAGTGGAGAGTCTTTGGGGTGAAGGGTCCTGGCACATCGCCCCATTGCCAGGATGCACCCCAGGGCCAGGGCCAGCACCCGTGGAGGGCTCTTGCTTTCACCAACCCCTCCAGGATGCTTTGAGCTGCTGTAAATCCTCTCCGAGGGAACCGGGAGGACAGTTTTATGGCTGCTCTGGAGGAAGATTAGCAGGGTGTTGTTTTCAGAGCTGATCCATCACGGGACGCGGGCGCTGCGTGGTGCATCCGAGCGCTCGGCGGCTGGCGCGGCGCAGCCTTTCCTGTGAAGGTCGAGTTAAACCGCCTGGTTTTAATGTTCTGTCTGCTCTTGGGATCTGGGATGGGAGCGACAAAACCGCCCCAGGCCCTGCGTCCGTGCAGCAGCTGCGCTCCTCGGGAGCTGCAGACACGTTGCATCAAGGGGGTTTGGGCAACGGCACCTGCGAAAGGCATTAACCCCGGTGGAGAGGGTGCGCGGAGCCGGCCCCTTCCCATCCTCACGTACCCCCTCTGTCATTGTCTCCTGTTTCAGCTTGTCTGCAGCCTGGGAAGGAGCAGGGTTTCCATTCCCTTGTGCTGAAGGAAAGGTCTGTGACGATAAAAGCGAATAGTTCAGGAGGGAGAAGGAGAAAAGGACATGAAATTGCATTTGTCTTCCTCCAGTTTGTCTCTCCAAGCCTGTGATAAGGGGTGCAGGTTGTTGGTTCTGTTGGTGCTGGCCTCCAAGCCTCCCCATTCCCCCATGCACTCAGCCATCAGGTAATTAGAGAGGCTAATTAGCCACCGTAACAAAGGTGGAGGGGGGCATTGACTCAGGCCCACTCCATTCATCGAACTCAGGGGCTCCCTATGCTGAATTTCTTGGGAAGAGGGGTTGGGTGTTGCTGGAAACCTGGCTGTGCCCCGCAGCCATCCCATGGGAGCAGGGGTGATGCCGCGTGCTCTCCCCTCCCATTCAGGGCTCAGCTTTCCCTGTTTGGTGACTTGGATGCCGGCACAGACACAATAAACTTTTCCTTTTCCCCTTGTTGCTGGAGCCATTCCCGAGTCACATCCCTGCCCGCCTGGCCTCTGCCCCAGGGCTGCTCTGGCTATGTGACCCTGTGCATTGTCTCTGAACTGCGAAACAATGAGATCCAACCTGGCTGAGCAGGGCTCGGATGGATGGATGGATGGATGGATGGATGGATGGATGGATGGATGGATGGATGGATGGATGGATGGATGGATGGATGGATGGATGGATGGATGGATGTGTGAATGGACGGACAGATGGATGGATGGATGGGAGCGCACCAGGGAAACATCCCTGCAGGGTTGTGTTGAGTGTAGGGACCGGTACAGCTGACAAGATGCTCAGCTCCGCTGTCAAAGCCCAACTCACCAGCAGGCATCACTCAGCTCTTCCCAAGGTGCTGCAGGAGCTGGACCCTTTACCAGGGCCAACATACCCTCATGTCCTTGCAGAGCATGCCACTGGTTGCTCCCTCCCTGCAGAGCTCTGGAGCTTGGTTCCCGCAGGCAGATAGGTGCTATCAAAAGTGAGGGGAGATTACAAAGGAGCTGGAGGTGGCTTCCTGATGGTTTCTGCTGTACCCTCAGCCCATCAGCTGCAGAGGGCTCCAGTGGCCTCTGGCCCTGGTGTCAGTTGGGTTCATGGGGCAAAGCTGCAGATCAGAGGCAGAAACTGCAGCCAAAGTCTGCAGAGCAGCCGGGCCTTGTCCCTCCGACCTTCCCTGGGGCCCGTCCCGCCGGCCCATCTGGAGATGTTTGTCCTGAGAGGCTCTTCCAGGTGCCTCTGAACAGGACAAGGCTTGGACAGCAGCAGCCAGGGAGGCAGGACAATGATCCCCATCCATATCCACCTGCCGTGGGTGCAGGGAGGTGGAGGCGAGCGCTTTCCCAGCCTGGATGCTCTGCACCAATCCCTATTGCGTGCATGGAAGTGCAGCAATCCCAACACGAGTTCTGCCTTCCCTGGCCAGGATGTGGCCCCAGGAACTCTGCAAACCCCAGCATCCCGGCGATGCCGATGCCCTGGAATCTCATGGTGCTGCCCGTGCTTGCCCTGCCGATCTCTCTTTATTGTTCCTGGGGAGGGTTTTGTTTCACTGCTGCCTTCCAAGTTCCCAGGGATCTAAATTCTAAAGCAGGGTCTTGTAAAGAGCCCTGTCCAGATGGATGAGATGATACTGCTGGTATCAGATGAGATCTATCCCCTGTCTTTATCGGCAGACAATGCAGCAGTGGGAGCAAACAAGGATACAGCCTTTCTTTGGAGGCACATTAGCCAAATACGAGCCTTCTCTTTGTTTTGTGCCGAAACCCAAGACCCCGGGGCCAGACCATAGCGAGTAACTGCCCCAATCCCACAGGCATGTGAGGATTTACCCCTTTTGCTCCAAAATCCCCCATCCTGAACCTGCAGCAGACGGATCCTGCCCGTGTTTCCTTTCCTATGGATTCAGGGCAGGGATGGAGCTGTGCTTGTGGATCTCCCGCCCTCAGACATAAGCCTGATGCCTGCAGAAGGTGGAAGTTGCTTTGGTTGTGCCTTAAGGGGGAGCTGAGCCCATTCAGCCAAGGATTGGGCCCACTTGGAGCAGCAGAGCCTGCTCTGTGCACAGCTCCTGCAGCGATTCTTAAACCCCGCGGCCAATTCACCTGCTTTCAGATTTACATTACAAGCCCTAAAATTCAGCCCAGGTTTGTTTTAAGAAGTTACCAGAGGCTGCGAGAGCCTGGGACTGATTTATGGCTTCCCATCAAAATCATGTGGTTTTACCACGAAACTTGGAAGCTCTGGCTGCATTTTTCCTTTGGAGATGTTGGCTTTGCTCCAGGCTCAGCTCCAAGGGTCGAGAGTGTGAATCCATCAGGGCGGGAGCACTCAGGTGCTGCGAGTGCAAGGGAGGAGATTGGGGTTGCTGCAAGGAGTATATTTGATGTCAGGACAAAGCCATCGCTTTAGGGAAGCACCGATAAGGAAAGAGGAGGCTTGGCACAACTTGGAGGGGGTGGGGAGGAGGAGCTGCAGAAGTCCCTTTGCTTTCATTTCAACACTTGCCATTGTCACCCTTGTGTCCTGCACGCTCAGTGTCAGCCATGTCCCCCAGTCTCTTGCATGCCCAGGGAGGTTGTGAAACCTTTCAGAGCCCTGCTCTGGACCCACAGGCTGAACCGCTGGTGCCCACTGGGGTTAAATATGTGGGCTTTTTGCCCGAGGAGCATATTTTCAGCCTCAAACATGCATTGTCAATGACTGCAGAAAGGTATTTCTCAGCTGCTCCAGTGTCCTGTAAGCCAGCCAGCCGCCGGAGAGAAACAAGCCTACTTTTATTGCTATTTCTTCATATTTCCTGATATTGCCAGTCTGGCGCTCCCAACCCACAGGCAGATCCCCAAAGGTCCTGGGTTTGGATTACAGCAGCGATACTTTTGTCTTTGCTTCTAATTCCATGTCCTTTGGGCCCTGGAGGGGTCAAGCTGATAACCCCCCCCCCCTTCTGCTGCAGCTGGGGTGAGCATCAAGGGCACATCACAAGCCAAGTGTGGGTGATGTGGGGCCATGCTCGGGTACCTCGGGCACAGACAGGGTCACGCTGGGGGAGCCTTGGCAATGCATGAGCAGATGAAAGCAGTGCTTTGTGTTACGTAAATAACAAGGTCAGGGTGGCTGGGAGCTGCGAGCGGGTGCTGAGTCCTGCTGAGCATCCCCTGGTATGGAGGCCGGCGGGACAGCAGCGAGTTGCTTCGGGGCTTGGGTGGCTTTTGGGTTTAATTTAGTGGTACAGATGAAAGGGAGAGCCTGGCAGTGTCACATCAGTTCCTCTGTCTGCTCCCAAAGGAAGCTGGTGGGCTTGTGCCAAGCACCAGCAGCTCCGTGATGCTTCCCAAACCTCCGCTTGCTCCTTCCCGCTGCCAGCACGGAGCTGTCTGTGCCACAAATGGGCCCTATTTGTGCCAAACACTCATGGCACCGGCTGGGAAGCACCAGCTCGGTGGGGAGGTGTGAGGTGCTCAGGCATCCACTCCACTCCTGTGGTCAGCGCGTGTTTGGTGCCACGCTGCACGTCCACCGATGCTTTTTTCCATTACCCACTCTCCATAGCTGCTCCTTACGGACCACGTGTGACGGAGCTGAGCACAAACCATGAGCTAGGACAAGACCCCAGAGCTCCTCCGAGCAGCTCGAAGCAGAGCTGTACAATGAGTCTGTAATTACTATATAGCGAGTACTTTCCTCCCCGCAGGGGAAGGCCAATGGAGCGCACAGGAGCTCCTGCGCCAAACCGTGCCCAGGCAGCGCTTTGATGAAATCCTGGGTTCATTCGAATTAATTTCATTTAAAACATTCTTCTCGTTCTTCATAAAGCACAGCAAATCCGCGGTACTTAGGGCAGGAATGCAGCCAGAGCACTGCTGGGCAGGCAGCAGACGAGCTGCAATGGTGGCGTTGCTCCTGGTCCAGAGCTGGGCTCTGGTCCGGGCATCCAGCTGGGAAGAAGGGAGATGCTGCAGTGACTGAGTCCCCTGGCTGGTGGTAGCTGGTCCAGGGATGAAACCTGGCCCAAACCCAGGCAGGCTTTGCTCAGGTTGGCAAGGTTGCCAATAGCTCAAGTGAGTTTTGGGGCTGGGGGCAGCAGTGGTGCTCCTGGATGGGGGCTGGCAGCTGCCATTCCTGCCCTGCATGTGAAGGTGTGGAGACTATGGCTGGGGGAGAAGCAAACCTCTCTCCCCCTTGTTGCTGAGCTGGAGGCATGGCCAGGAGCATCTTCCCAACCCCTGCAGGGCTGGCTGCTGGGGTGCCCTTGGAATAGGCTGGGATTTGCTTCCTGGGGTCCAACCTCAGTTGGTGGAAGAGCCAAAAAATCCCACTGGAAAGGGGTTTAACCCTCCTCCCTTCAGCCATTCCGACTCTTGGAGCCTCCCAGGACAGGACCCAGGTGGGCATCTCATGTAATGCTTCCCATTAGGATGCAAATGGATGTTTGCAACCTTGGGAGTGACCTCAGGGATCTGGCTGGGAGCACAGGCATGGGATGTGCCTATGGGAGCTGGAAACTGGAAGCAGCCGATGGGTCCATCTGGTTGGTCTCTCAACCCCTGCTTGCATCACCACTTGCTGTCTATGTCTGCCTCCCCCCTGGGCTCCAAGCCCGGGAAAGCTGGGAGTGATGAACAAGAGGAGGATTAGAGGGTTTAGCAGGTGTCAAGTCTCATCCTTCATCTTAAGGCAGGGAAATCCATGGCTCTTCCTTCCTTCATCCTGCACGAGCCACGCTGGAGCCGGGGGCTGCCCTTTCCCTGTGCATTTGACCTGGAGGGATTGGGAAATGGGATTTGCAATAGGATGAGTGAGGCTGCACAGTGCCCAGAGCCTCCAGCTCTGACCTGGTTACAGGATGCTCCCGTAGGAGAGGCAGGTGGGGAATGCCCCCGGCACGAGGGGAGCCGGGTGATGCCAGCCACGGGATGGGGTTGATCCATGGTTTGCTGGGCACAGCGCAAGAGTGCAGGGGCTCTTTCTTTCGGTTAAATGGAGTTTTCTCCTGGAGACTGGGGGAGCCTCCAGACAAGGGGCTTTTGTGAGCCGGGCTGCAAGCCGATCCCCTTTTGTGGTTTTGCTTTTTTGGATGATACAATTTGTTATTCCAAGAACTACCCAGCAAATGGACCCCATTAGCCAGGTCCCTGGAGCGGCTGGGGCTGGCGCTCCCGGTGCTTTTGTCTGCTCCCACCTTGGCTCTGAAAGGAGAAGCTGGGACCACGTCACTGCAACGCCTTTGCCCTTGGATGGTGCCCAAGGGAGAGGGGGGCCAGGAGCTGCCGTCCACCCGTGCAGACCGTGGCTGTGCTGACAGAGCATCTTAAGGGATTAGCCTGGGCTGGGAAAGCGAGTGGGACAAGCAGAAAGTGCCGGGTTTGTGGAATTCCCCATCTCACTCATGTCCCCAGCAGCACACTCACAATAACCCAATTGTTGCCGGGCTGCCGGGGGCTGGAGCCGGTGCCAAGGGGAACCCGTCCATGCAGCAGCCCTTTTGCCCTCTCAAAGCTGGCTGGACCCTCACCCCAGCCCAGTCTTCTGTCCCTGCAGACAGCACTGGCCATGAACGGGGCTGATTGTCCCTGTGGAGTGCCCGGGGAGCAGGGTAGGAAGCTGGGGGCAGCCGCAGCATCACGGGTCCCATAGCAATTGCAGTTCAGCAGCTGCCCACTGCGGCTCTGCAGACTCTGAGCAGGACACAGGCACTTCTGTGCCATGCACTTGGGTCCACCCAGGGCACCTCTGAATCCAGAGTGGCAGCTGGGTGCTGCTGAATCCCAGCCCTGGAGCTGTGGTACCAAGGCAAATCCATCCCACCGGGCAGCCCGGGGCCGGGCAGTTCAGCTGGAGCATCCTTGGCCCTCTCGGTGTTATCTCCTATGGTGCGGGGATGCTGCTGGCTCTGTTTGTGTTGGCTCCATTGGGCTTTTTCCTGCACAGGTCCCAGCTGAAGCTGGGCCGGAGCCAGCGCATTTATAACCAACAGCATCGGACACCTCCCTGGGTGGTGCTGAAAGCCCCTGGAGCAGCCCTGCGGCCCCGCTGAGGCACACGGGGCCAGGGTGCTGGGTGGCCAGGACGTTTGGTGATGAGATGGTTGGAGGTGGAGGGATGCCGGGTTTGGGCAGCGCTCGCTTTGTGCTGGCACAAGGGGCCATGGTCTGACGCTGGCAGAGCCCAGCGGGGGCCGTGGGAAGGGGCAGCCGTAACTTCCCGACAAAAGCATCCTGGCAGCGCTGGGAGCCAAGCAGAGGGCAGGACCCATCCGGGAGCCTTGTGCTGGCTGCTGCCTGCCCTGCCTGTGGGGGACAGAGGCAGTGGTGACCCCCAGTGCTCCCTTTGGGGACCGGCTGCAGTGAGCCAAGGGCCAGCACGGATGCGGCGTTCCCGGCACCCAGTCCTGGCCAGCGCCATCCATCCTTCCGTCGGCCCCCTGCCAAATCCCACCCAGGGCCTGGCATTTCAGCTGCCGTGCCTTTGGAAAACAGCATTTTAATGCTCTTGCTGTAAATGAGGTGGAAAATGTCCGTGGGCTCGTGCAGGAGCCTGGAGGCACCGTAGGCGTGTTGAGCCCTGGCCAGGCACTGGGATGGGGTGGGATCCTCCGGGACTTCCCTCCCATTGCTGCCCAGCTCTGTTCGTTCCAGTTGTCTCTGTTGCAGCAAGGCTGGTGCTGCTCAGTCCCACCAGCGCCTCAGTGCTGAGATCTGGGGCACACTGACCCTCCCTGGGGACACTGCCTGCTGCCATCCCTGCTGCTTCCCTGCCCAGCAGCTCCCAGCGTGAAGGCCTAAGGGCTTCTTAAGTTTCTCTTCTCTTTCTTGTTTGTTGGGCTGGGTTTTTTTGGGGCTGGAATTGTCCTCTAGAAAAATGGGATGAATTAAGTGCATTTAATTCTTTCCCCATGTTTCATTGCCACATGTGAAGGCTCAATCAGTGCCAGGCCAGCGCAGCAGCGCAGCATCCACAGCCCTGAGCCGGGGATGCCACGTGCCCACCATTTCCTAGAAGGCAGCAATGTGCCAGCATCTGCCCCAGGTTGGGATCTGCTCTGTGGGTTGGGATCTGTTCCTCATGTCAGGATCTGCTCCCTGGGTTGGGATCTGTTCCCCACATCAGGATCTGCTCTCTGGGCTGGGATCTGTCCCCCACGTCAGGATCCGTCCCCCATGTCAGGACCCGCCCTCCGGATTGGGATCTGTTTCCCATGTCAGGATCTGCTCCCTGGGTTGGGATCTGTTTCCCATGTCAGGATCTGCTCTCTGTGTTGGGATCTTCTTCCTGACACGTAGAACAATCAGGATGGGCACTGGAGTCCCTTGGGTGCTGGAGTGGGAACCAGTCCCATCCTGAGCACCCCACATCCTGTCCCCAGATGAAGGGGTGCAGAGGCAGGGGCTCCTCACCATGCTCCATGCCCCACATAGCCCTGGGCAGGAGGAGCCTTGGTTTGGGCAGCAGGTCCCAAGGGGGGTCAGGGAGAGGTCCCCACATGACACAGCCCGGAGGGAAGCTCTGCCTGGCAAAGAGGAGCTGGATCCTTTTCCAGCTTGAAGCCTGAACAAGGGCTTTTGTAATGAATGCATCCCCTCGCCCCCCCAGGTCCCCTGCACTGGTCCAGAGCAGGGCATGTCCCTTGTGTCATCACCACTGCAGGCTCCATCCCATCCTCCTGCAAAAGGAGCCTGCGGTAGACTTACAGGGACACAGGGACAGCCCCGGGGCTGGCGTCTCTAACAGGAATGAATAAGTTCCACACTGAGGAAATAGAGACTCACAGGATAGGTAGGGCTGTTAAGGACCTGAAGATCCAGCCCCCAATACACAGGTGTTTGTTCTGCACTGATCTGCACTGGTGCTTGGGCTCCAGGACCCAGTTTTGCTTTGTGAAGGGTCAGTGGTAACAGAGATGCCCAAGGCAGATGCTCCTCAGCTCTGGAGCCTGCAAAGGTCCCCAGCTCTTTGGTCCTGTCTCTGCTCGCTCCCAGTGCTGTCCTGGCTGCTCCTGCCTCCTACCTGAGTCCAGAAGTTGTTTTGTTCCCTTGGGAAGCTCTGGGGCATCCCATCCATCCCACTCTCCTTTCAGCCGCTCTGGTGTGGTCCAGGTCTGGCTGCTGCACAGGGGACATTAAATGAGGCACTTGATTGCACTGGGAATTAGGAGCCTGATGATAAGATTGCAGCATTACACGAGGTTGGAAGCTCTTCGTTTAGGACAGAGAGGGTGCATGTGGGAATGGTGAGCAGCTCCCTGCATCCCCCAGGACACGGCACCGGCCTGGCCTGGACCCCGTGCAACCCCTGGGGAGGAAACTGCTGCCTCTGCCATGGGGGCAGAGGGACACGGGGGGGTTGGTGTAATCCCCGGGAAAGCGGAGCCATTGGAATTCCCTGTGAGGCTTTCGGCTCCAAGACAAAGGAAATGTGGAAACTAACTTAAGAAAAAAAAGGAGTAAAGACTTCAACTTGAGGACTGGAAGGAGCTGATTCAGCAGTGTTGAAATGGCCCGGACATGCAGAATTCCAGGGAAACAATCCATGTCTGTCCCGACAGAAGGGCACGTGCTTGGGGAGGGGGGCACAGTGGCACCGGGATGGGTGCAGGAAGCCCTGCAGAGCCCCCGTGCAGGCTCCTGCACCCAGGCCATGGAAGGCTCCTGATGGAGCAGAGGGAAGCTGAAATCCAAGCCGGCAGCACGGGGCCAGCGCCAGGCGGGCGGCAGGAGCGTGGTTTATGGCAGCGCCTTGTCAGAGTTTCCACTGCTCACCTCAGGCTGCTGCGCCCTCAATCAGCGCCCATAAATTAAACCCAATTAACTAACACGAGGGAGAGCTGCGCCAGAGGAGCTCCAGCCCAGAGCTCCATTCTCCGGGCTGTGAATGTGAGCTCTGCAGCCCCGCCGTCGGGCCAGGAAAGGTGCTCTGTGGTGCATGGCCCTGGTGGCAGCAGGGATGGGGATGGGTTGGAACTGGATGATCTTAAGGTCCTTTCCAACCCTAACTATTGTATGATTCTATACAGGACAAGAGGTAACGGGTTCAAACTGAAACAGGGGAGGTTTAGATTGGATCTAAGGAAGAAATTCTTTCCTGTTAGGGTGCTGAGGCACTGGAATGGGTTGCCCAGGCAGGCTTGCTCCATCCNAGGTCCTTTCCAACCCTAACTATTGTATGATTCTATACAGGACAAGAGGTAACGGGTTCAAACTGAAACAGGGGAGGTTTAGATTGGATCTAAGGAAGAAATTCTTTCCTGTTAGGGTGCTGAGGCACTGGAATGGGTTGCCCAGGCAGGCTGTGAGTGCTCCATCCCTGGCAGTGTTCAAGTCCTGGTTGGACTAAGCCTTGTGTGGCATGGTTTAGTGTGAGGTGTTGCTGCTTATGGCAGGGGGGTTGGAACTGGATGATCTTAAGGTCCTTTCCAACCCTGACTATTCTATGATTCTATGAGGATGAGAACTAGGATGGGGTGCTCAGGGCAGCAGGATGGGGAGGGCCCAAGCTGCAGCACTGGGGGAATGAGGGTCCTGGTGGGACCAAATGCTCGTTTTCTTGACTGGGCTATTGGGAGGCAAACAGGATCTTAACCCTCTGATAGCCCCAAGCCAATGTCAGGCTTAGGCCCTGCTTGTGCTCCCCACTGTGCTGCCCCACAGCTCACCCTGCTCTGCCACTGCTCACCCTCACCCCACACACCCAGCAGGAGCTGGTCCCCGTTGGGGTGCTCTGCCCTGTTGGGATGCTGCCTCAGGGAGATGCTGGGATGGGACCTGGGCAGGGATTGGGATGGGACCTGGGCAGGGGTTGGGATGGGACCTGGGCAGTGGCTGGGATGGGACCTGGGCAGGGGTTGGGATGGGACCTGGGCAGGGGTTGGGATGGGACCTGGGCAGGGGTTGGGATGGAGCCTGGGCAGGGGTTGGGATTGAACGCAGGTCAGTGACTGCCAGGGTGGGAATGTGCTGAGCAAACCAGGGTGGGAGGGTCCCTGGCAGGATGCTGGGGGAAAGAACCAGGACCCTGGCGAGCCCCCGGTGAGCAGGGTTGGGAGCGGGCAGGTAACCCAATCCCCCCGTGGCAAGGAGGGGCGCAGGCGAGGCTCCGGCTCCTGAGCTGTGTTTTAATGTAAACCTAGCTCTAAGGCAGCTTTTTCTCATTTTTAAACTATTTCATATCAATCCTTGGCCTGACGTTTGTTTTCTTTGAGTGCGGTGGGGAGCGCGGTCGGCATTGCTGAGGAGATCTCCTCAGGAATCTTGGCAGAGGCGGCTCCCTATCTTTGAAGAGAAGGCAAATGCAAAACAGAAGGCAGATATTGGAGAAGCATAAACAATATTTCCCCCTTGCTAACCCCAGATGTGGGGCAGGAGCCGGCGCAGCGGCACGGAGGCAGGGGGACCTGGTGCCCAGAGCCCAACATAGAATCATAGAAGAGTTAGGGTTGGAAAGGACCTTAAGATCATCCAGTTCCAACCCCCCTGCCATAAGCAGCAACACCTCACACTAAACCATGCCACACAAGGCTTCGTCCAACCTGGCCTTGAACACTGCCAGCGATGGAGCACTCACAACCTCCTTGGCCAACCCATCCCAGTGCCTTACCANTCAGCACCCTCACAGGAAAGAATTTCTTCCTTAGATCCAATCTAAACCTCCCCTGTTTATGTTTGAACCTGTTCCCCCTTGTCCTTCACTACAGTCCCTAATGAAGAGTCCCTCCCCAGCATCCCTATAGGCTCTCTTCAGATACTGGAAGGCTGCTCTGAGGTCTCCACGCAGCCTTCTCTTCCCCAGGCTGAACAGCCCCAACTCTCTCAGCCTGTCTTTGTATGGGAGATGCTCCAGTCCCCTGAGCATCCTCGTGGCCTCCTCTGGACTTGTTCCAACAGCTCCATGTCCTTCTTATGTTGAGGACACCAGCGCAGCACCTGCATGGGTTAACCCTAAGGCAGGCAGAGTGCAAGTCCCCAGCGCCACACTGGGGCACATCCCTATGGTGCAGAGGACACAGCCTGGTCCCCAGGGCTGTGACCGAAGTGCTGGGATGGGCAGTGATGGGGAAGGTTTGCAGTGAATATTGGG
>NDXB01003613.1:0-23735 GCA_002631895.1 Agapornis roseicollis | reverse complement strand
GGGGGGCCGCGCCCGGGGGGGCCCCCCCCCCCCCCGCACCGGGAGCAGTGACACGGATGCTGCAGGGAGATGGGGACAGCGAGGGCAGCAGCAGCCCCCTTCCATTGGGAATGGCCGGGAGCCCCATGCCGGGAGCACACCAGGAGCTCGCCAGCCCAAGGCAGGGCTGTTCCTGCAGCGCTGGGGGCAGAAGGGGCCGCGGCTGCCGCGGGAACAAGGTGTCGTTTCTTGTCTCCTTTCTCATGCTTTAAGTGCGAGGTTTTTTTCCCCTTTCCCCAGCGCTTTCATTGCGTGCCAGGGGTTTTTAACACGTCTGCTCACCGGCTGCCAGGGGAGCAGACACTCGCACCGCTAGCGCGGCCGTGCTGCGCTCTGAAGCCGTGCCAAGGGGCTCGGTGCTCCCCCCCTGCAGCCAGGCAGCGCGGTGCTGCTCAACCCCATCTCTGCTCCAGCATCCTGGGGGCACAGAACCACGTCGCTGGACCCGGAGGGCTCCCCTCTATGAACTCTTCTGGCCTGGTTTCTCCTCCCCAACCTGCTCCATGTGAGGAAGAGCGGCTCCTCATGGGATTTCTGCTGGATGTACCGGAGCGGAGGATGGACCATGCCATCTGCACCATGAACCGGCCGATGTCTGCAACCTGCCCTGGGAGATGAGAGCGCTGCAGGGCTGCTCGTGGTGATGAATTATCACTTCATAACGCAGGAGAGCTCAGGCATGAAAGAGCCTCTTCACAGCCGCATCGTGCGCACTTTATCCATCACATGAGGCTCCAGATGTTTCCATTTTATGGTTATTAAATCACCGCCTGGAGAGCCCTGGGAATGGGAGGCCTCCTGCCCCGGTGCCGGGCACCACTGGGGGGGATGCAAAGCACCAGGGACCCTCTTTCCTTGAGGACCAGAGATGTGTGCCTGGGGTCTGCAGCCAGGCTCCCTCCCACCACCTCCAGGGCAGGCGGGATGCCCCATACAGACCAAGGGAGGATGTGCAGGAGCTAGGCCCATGTTCGGAGGCTCTGGGTTACAGACGCAGTCACCTTGGTGCAGAGCGGAGGGACTTGATTTCACACCCAGAGCCAAAGCATCCGGATCACCCTGTTCTTCCCCTCCCTTCCTCTGGCTTCAGTTTCCCCCCTGGTTCCATCTCATTCCAAGGGCTCACAGGATGGGGGGACGTCTGCAAACGCTCCTGAGCACCCAGCAGCGAGGTGCTGAGCACCCCGAGGGGCTGCTCCCACGGTGTGGGCTCATTGAGGGTGGTGCAGACACCTCAGTTGAGCAGAGGTGAATAAAGCCCAGGTGGGAGAAGAGTGAGCTGGGAAGGGAGGGAGCTTGAGGTGGAGGCGCAGGGGTCACACCAGGTAAGGAAAACAAATAAATAGCTGATTCAGGGCTTTGCTCGCCTCTCTTATTTAGCAGAAACTGTATTTTTACAGCTGCAATCCCTTAAAATGGGATTCGTTTTCCCTTAAACAAATCCCTGTAAAATAATGCTTCATAAAAACACGCGTTCCGCGTCTCGGTCCTGAAGACAGAAACACAACAAAAGTGGTGAGGCCGTCCCCACACCGGTGCTGGCTGTGGCAACAAGTCCCTGGCTGAGCCTGGCACTGGGATGGCACCAGCGCCGCTGGCTCTGATGGGATGGGCAGAGAGCTCTGCTTCCAGTACTGCTGCAGCAAAGAACCACAGCCTGGTTTGGATTGAAGGGACCTTAAAGCCCATCCAGCTCCAACCCCTGCCACGGGCAGGGACCCCTTCCACTGGAGCAGCTTGCTCCAAGCCCCTGTGTCCAACCTGGCCTTGAGCACTGCCAGGGATGGGGCAGCCACAGCTTCTCTGGGCCATCACCCTGTGCCAGCGCCTCAGCACCCTCACAGGGAAGAGCTTCTGCCTAAGAGCTCAGCTCAGTCTCCCCTCAGGCAGGTTCAAGCCATTCCCCTTGGCCTGTCCCTCCAGGCCCTTGTCCCAAGCCCCTCTCCAGGTTTCCTGCAGCCCCTTTAGGCACTGGGAGCTGCTCTACGGTCACATCAGGATCAATCCCATGTCAGGGCTCCCCCTTCCCTTTATCGGTTCGCTTTGAGTTGAGTTGCATTTGTTCTTATTGGGGGCTCTTTCTCTCTCTCAGCTGCAGCTTTTTTCCTCACTGCTGCTTCAACAAAAGCAATCCAGGAAATTCCAATCAAATCCCAGTGTTCTGCAGCCCTGCCCCTGCTCCCCGGCAGGAGAGGCAGAGCCCCATGCTCATTGATGACCCCCACGGGTCAATGACTGTGAGGAGGAGGCAAAGCAGCGCAGCTCCGGCATCCCCGGCTCTCTGAGCTTCCGGAAACAAACGCTCCTTGCAGATCCAATGCTTGCAGCTCTGTGCATGGAGCTGGCACTGAGGAAGTTGCCACAGGAGAGGTGTAGTGATGGGGGTGTTTGGCTCAAGGCACAGGGTTCCCATCCTTCACCACTCTGAGTGAGCTCCCATCACTGCCCACAACACAGTGAATCTTGTGCTCCAACAACATGGTTTTGGTCCAGCACCCATCTGGGAGATGCAGCACCCACCCAGCTGTTCCTGAGGCAGAGAGAGCTTGGCTTTGGTAGAGGAGACCCTGCTTGCTCGAGGGATGCAATACCCCAGACACACAGGTACTGGGGCAGCCTCTGAAAGGCTCTGCTGCTCAGAACCTGTGTATTCATTGTGCATCTTCCAGCCGGTGCATGGCAGGAGGGGGAATGTGTCCAGGGCATCTGCGGGCCAGAAACAGGCTCTTGCTGGGATCCTCCCCAGGTTCTCAGCTGATCCTTGTGGATGGGGGTGCAGACAGGGGTTGTGGTGCCCACTCTCACTGTTGCTTTGTCCACAGGAGCAGAGGGGAGCAGGATGCTGCCGGACACCGTGGTGCTGCTGCTGGTGGGGATGATGGTGGTCGGCCTTCACTCGGCAGCGGGAGGCGGCGTGGGGGGCTATGCCCAAGTGAAGTACATGCAGCCCATGGTGAAGGGACCCCTGGGACCCCCCTTCCGTGAAGGCAAAGGGCAGTATCTGGGTAAGGGATGCGCTCTGCGGGGGAGAGGGGGACGGGACACGGGGATGTGGGGAAGGGACTGGAGCATCCACAGCCACCAGGCACTCATCATTCCCTCCCCCTTGGGTACCAGGATGCAGCCCAGATGGGTGCTGCTGCCCAAAGCATCTTTGGCCAAGCACAGAGGAGCTGTTTAGTTCTCCTTAACCCAGTGCAGAAGGGCAAGGATGGGCACAGGGAGAGGCTCACTGAAGTAGAGCACCCTTCGGTCCCTCCACCTGGGGAACCTGCAAGCCTTTTGCTCCCATCCTGCTGCATGCTTGCTGGTAGCTTTGGGGCACACCCAGTTGCTTTCCATCCCTCCCTCTCACTGCACGTTAAACCTGAGCTGTCCCGGAAAGGCTTTTTCCACTCCTCCACCTATTCCGTTTTCCCTGTCTGCGTTTCACAGCAGCTGGGAAAGGGAAGAGGGCCAAGGCCAGAGCTGGGACCCAGCCTGGTGAGGGAAGAGCAGCAGAGACATTTCCTCCCTTGGAGAGCAGCGACATAAACCCCACAAGTGTTAAATCACTGCCCACTGAGCTCCATGTGCTGTGCACAGTCAGGGCTCCGGCCCCACTGCCAGCCCAGCCCCAGCTTTTCATAACCTCCTGCCCTGAGCTCCCCTGCCTGCACCCCCAGCCCTGCCTGCGCACCAAGCCCTGCCTGCGCACCATCCCCTGCCTGCGCACCAAGCCCTGCCTGCGCACCATCCCCTGCCTGCACATTATTAGTACATAGCAACTGCCCCCACCTTGGGGAACTGCTCAGGGCTCTGTGCAAACAGCAAGTGCTGAGTGTGACTGAGGTTCTGCAGCTCTCTGCAGCTTACCTGGGTGCCCCTTGTCCCAGCATCTCCCCGGGGTCCACCCAGGGCAACAGCAGTACCTTCATGTCAAGGATGCCAAAGGGTCTGAGCCCTTTCCTCGATCCCAAACACAAGTCCCAGCACTCTCCCCCCATCCAGCCGCTGCTGGCAGCACTGTGGGATGAGGCAGTGCTGCTGCTCAGGTGCCTGGATCCCCAGGTCGGTGCTTTGCCCTCGGGAAGAGCTGCTGGAGCCCTCCCCATGTGCTCACACAGACCCAGACCCTCTGGGGAGCCAAGGTCTTGGCTCTGGGAGGAGAAACTGGAGCAGGCAGGGCTGCGGGTGCTGATTTCCTGCAGGGTGGAATGGCTGATCAGGAGTTGAGCTCAGCACATGTCAGAAAGCACACAGCAAAACCTGGCTCCAAAGCACACTACGGCCCCCCCACCCCCGCCTCCCTGCCCCCTTCCCAGCTGTTGTAAAGCTGCTCCCTGAATCCCAGCCAGAGACAAAACCTTCCAGCGCGGTGCAGGAACGCTTCAGCTGCTGGTGGGACTGGATTCAAATATCTCCCTGCTGGGTTTCCTTCTTTCCCCCCCTTTCTTCCTATGCTTGTGCTGCCTCTGAGCACCGCTGCCTGCTACCCATGGCCGACTAGGGAGTGAGTGTGCCTTGCAAGCTTCACCAGCTTAGACGAGACACTGAGGCAGGGCAGAGCAACGGAGTGCCATGGGGGTTACTGTTCTAAAACCCCTGGGAAAGAGAGTACAGCAATGGAATGCAGGCAGAGGGATGCAGGCAGCAGGATGCAGGCAGTGGGGATGCAGGCAGAGGGATGCAGGCAGTCACCAGCTACGGGGCTGCACAGAGGCAGCTGGGGAAGCTGGTGCCTCCTGGGTCCCACCGAGCTCCCATCTCTGCTTAACCTCTGATTTGGCAAGGAAAATCCCTGCTGGCCTCCTGCCCTGCTCCGGGGGCTCAGCTGATTCACTGTGAGGNCGAGCTCCCATCTCTGCTTAACCTCTGATTTGGCAAGGAAAATCCCTGCTGGCCTCCTGCCCTGCTCCGGGGGCTCAGCTGACTCACTGTGAGGGTGCTGTGCTGTGCTGTTACCCCTGTGCTGCCCCTGGGGCTGGGACCCCTCATGGGGGGCTCCCATCAGCCTGCGGGTGCCATGGAGTGAGAGGCAGGGCTGGGTTCTTCAGGGTGCCAGACTCCCCAGGAGCACAGAGGCAGTGCTGAGCAGGAGATGCTGCTATAGGCTAAAATGCTAAGAGCATTTAAGCAGATATTTGCAGAATTGGGTTCTGTTCTGGGTTGCTTAAAGCCAGGTCTGTGCAGGTAAACAGCTCAGGGAGCCCATCATTCCCCTGTGCATGTGGGGAGTGAAGTCAGCAGCATCCCAGCTCAGGGCAGAGATAAGGCCCAGGCGATGCCTGGGATTGAGGTTTATGTCAGTTCCCCTCTAGCGCCAATACCTGGGAGCACCAACCTCAGCTGCAAAGCTAAAGGAGCACTTTCCAGCTCCCCAGGCTTGGGCAAGCTCAGTGCCAAATCATTGCACAACATCCCCAGAGCTGGTGGCCCACAAGTGCTGCTGCTTTTAAGGACTCAGCCGTGGGATCCCTGTGGGGCTGATGCTGGATGCCAAGAGGCCTCCAGATCCCTCAGCTCCTGCTAATGGGGAAACCTTGTTTGCCGTTGTCATGCTGTGCTCTGCAGCCTGCATCCCCTTGCACGGCAGCTCTCAGCAGGGCTGCGGCTGGGTCCTGTGCTGAGCCTGCAGTGGAAGGCAGGCCGAGGGATGCGTTAGCGCTGGTCCTGCACAGTGTTCCTGTGAAACTCAGCCTCACGAGACAGGGCTTGGCAGCAGCACTGGAACAAGCTTGGGCAGGCTCTGCCATGGAGCAGCCAACCTCTCCTTCCTGCAGTGTCATCCGGCCGCGCTGGCCAGCCCTGCTGCTGACTGCTCGCGGTTGGGAACCACTTCCCATCTTGCTGGATCCTTCCTCTGTTGGCTGCTCTGTGCTGCTGTGTCCCTCCTCCAGGCGTGCAGGGGTGGGGGTGGGGGGGAGCACAGCTCCAGGGGGGCTGCAGGATCCCACCTAGGCCATACCCATGCTCCTGAGGAGGTGGAAAGCTTGGTGGTACCCAGGGCAGAGCTTGCAGGGGCCGTGCCTGCTCCTTCCCCTTCCCGCTGCCCCAGCTGGCTCCTTGCATTAGCATTCATGGCAGCTTTGTTCACGCTTCGAGGGGAACTCAGCCCCATGCTGCTGCTGGGAAATGCAGGGCTCCGAGACATGTGTCTGTGGCGAGACCCGGCCGTTTGAAACCAGACACCAGCGGGGCTGCGCTGCCCCCGGTTCTCTGGGCTTGGTTTTCCCGTCTGCTTTCCTGGCCGCCTGCAAGCTGGCAGCCCCAGCCTGGCGCTGCCGTGTGCGAGAGCGCGGGTGTGCGCTTCCCTTCCGCCGTGGGCTCAGCTGCAGAGCCTTGTTCCGATTCCATGCAAAATGACCCAGAAAACTCATTCTTCTCAAACCATCGCAAGGAGAAAAAAGAAAACAAGGCAGGCAGAGGGGGGAAACACATTGAAATCATTGTCTGGAGAAATGGGGTTTTTTTCCAGAATTCCAGCAATCTAATTCAGTGCAACCCTTCCCACCTCCCTTTGCCTTCTTTCCCACACCGTTCTCTGGGGGAAGAGGTTTGCAGAAATCCAGTGGCAATGTCTTGACAGACAAGTATTTCCTCCATCAAGAGAGCCAAGTGACCTCGATCACAGGCTAGGATTTGGGCCAGGCTTTGATTTACAGATAAGCTCTGAAAACGTTTCCAGTGCCAGAAGGAAAACAGGAGGGCACCAGGCTTGGCAATGGCCAGAGCTAATGGCTGGGCTTAGGAAAGGTAAAGCCACCTCTGAGGCACCGGTGCCTGCTGCTGCCATGGTTATTCCCTTCACGTGCTCAAATCTCTCCTAATCTCTTCCCGTTGACTGGAAGCTCTCCGTGGTGGCAGATCCCGGTGCTGTGGGTATCCGGGCTCAGCTTCCTCAGTGCCCAGGCACTGCTCAGGGACCCCCTTGCCTCCTCCTCAGTTACACTGGGGCACCATGCTCTGCCTCAACCTAACCACCATCCATTCCCACCCCAGGATCTTGACCATACAGGTCTGTTCCCAGCTGGAATGGTCAACCAAGATGTCCAAGCCCTTTCCTCTCCCATCTCCCATCACAGCCACTGTCCTTAATTACAGACTTCCCAAGAAAGAATAAATCTGACAGAGTCTTTCTCGCCCATTCCTGGTATCACGTGGGAAGCAACCCCCAGCCTCAGGGTGTTCTTTATGCTCACGTCTGTGCTTTAAGCCCCCAGCTGCGGTGGGCATGGGCTTGGCTTCTCTTCGTCTTTGGAGTCTCTCAGCCCATTGGTTTCTTTCCTACATCCATTTGCAATAGAGCTCTATAAATTCGTTAAATGTCAAGTGCTCCCAGCCTGTTCCCAGCTGGGCTGACTCACTTGGACGTAACCGAGGTTGCGTTTCCCTCGAAGCTCTTGGCTTTTCCTCCATCCTCAGCACTTTTTAATTCTCCCTGGGGAGTTTTTCTGTGTCTTGCTGGCCACGGGAGCTGAGCCAGCGAGCACCGCGGGCATGGCTTAACCCATGCACAAATCACCTTCTTGGTCTCTTTAAGTACATGTCCAAGAGTTTTCTGTTTAATCCAAAAGGATTAAAGGTCTCCTGAGGCCCTGGACCCGCGGGATGGGGTGCAGGGATTATCCCCAGTCTTGGCTCGCTCTGTCACCATCCTCTCCGCTGAATCCAGGCAGGAGTGACCAAATCCCATGGTGCTTTCGAGGCCGCTGGGAAGTGAGGCAGCAGAAGGGTTGAATCCAGCTCCTAAGAAAGCCCCACAGTATGTCACCACCGCCAGAGCCGATGGCAATTGCTGCTCTTGTTGACACCCTCTGTGGAGGGATGGATGGAGCAAGGCTTGGATTAGTACCCTGGACTCTGGCCAAGGTCTTGCCTCAAGACAGCCCTGCTGCTGTGGTGGCCCAGGAAGCCACTGTGCCCATGTTGAAACGAAACCGTTCCTAGAGAAGGGCACTCTTGCAAGGACAGATCCTGTGGCTTTAACACCCCAAGGGCATCACGCACCAGGCACGCATCCACCACCGGTCCCACTGAAGCTCTGTGTCCCCTCTCTCCACAGACATGCCACCGCTGCTGCCGATGGACCTCAAAGGGGAGCCAGGACCACCAGGGAAGCCTGGCCCACGTGGACCCCCGGGGCCTCCCGGCTACCCAGGAAAACCAGGCACGGGGAAACCGGGAATGCATGGCCAGCCTGGACCCGCTGGGCCCCCTGGCTTCTCGGGCATCGGGAAACCCGGCATCCCAGGGCTCCCTGGAAAGGCGGGTATGAAAGGGATGCCCGGAGCCAAGGGTGAGCCTGGCATGCGAGGAGAGCAAGGGCCAAGAGGACTGCCTGGTCCCCCGGGGCTGCCAGGGCCAGCTGGCATCTCTGTCAATGGGAAGCCAGGTCCCCAGGGCGGCCCTGGCTTACCTGGGTTTCGAGGTGAACCTGGCCCAAAAGGGGAGCCGGGTCCCCGTGGAGAGCGAGGGATGAAGGGCGAGAATGGCGTGGGGAAGCCAGGGTTACCGGGGCCCAGGGGGAACGGGGGCCCTCCCGGCCCTGCAGGGCCTCCAGGGCCAGCTGGCGTTGGAAAGCCTGGCCTCGACGGGCTGCCAGGTGCACCGGGAGAGAAGGGCGACATGGGCCCTCCAGGTGGGCCTGGTGTCAATGGGGAGCCCGGCCCCATGGGGCCCCGAGGCCCCCCTGGAATAGACGGGATCGGTGTCCCAGGCGCTGCAGGGGTGCCAGGGATACAGGGTCCCATGGGACCAAAGGGAGAGCCTGGGATCCGTGGCCTCCCTGGTTTGCCGGGCCCAACGGGCTATGGGAAGCCAGGTTTGCCTGGCTTGAAAGGAGACCGTGGGCAGCCCGGGGTGCCAGGAGCCATTGGTGATAAGGGGGAACCTGGTGTTGATGGGGAGCCAGGTGAGCCAGGCCCTGCTGGCATCATCGGGCCACCAGGCCCGCCAGGGTCCATGGGCCTGCCGGGCAAGCATGGAATGCCCGGTTCCAAAGGGGATGTGGGGCCGAGCGGGCCCCCAGGGATGCCAGGGATGCGCGGTGACCAGGGCCCCAACGGCTTCGCAGGGAAGCCGGGGGTGCCGGGAGAAAGGGGCCTGCCCGGGTCACTGGGACCCCCTGGCCCAATGGGCCCCAAGGGGGAACCAGGGTTCATCGGCCTCCCTGGGGTGCCAGGATTGACGGGTGGTCCTGGTCCAAAAGGGGATGGTGGGATCCCGGGACAGCCAGGGCTGAGGGGACCCTCTGGCATCCCAGGTTTGCAAGGACCCGCAGGTCCCATGGGGCCTCAGGGGCTACCAGGGCTGAAAGGGGAGCCAGGGCTCCCTGGGGTTCCCGGTGAGGGGAAGACCGGTGAGCCTGGCATGGCCGGACCCATCGGCCCACCGGGAATGCCGGGAACGCCGGGGCTCAATGGGCCACCGGGGCCACCAGGGCCACCCGGGCCGCCGGGAGCACCTGGGGTGTTCGACGAGACGGGCATTGCGGGGCTGCACCTCCCAGACGGAGGTGTGGAGGGAGCCGTGCTGGGGAATGGGAAGCCAGGGAAGCCGCAGTACGGCCGAGGAGAGCTCTCTGCCCGCATTGCACCAGCCTTCACCGCCATCCTCACCTCCCCATTCCCAGCGTCGGGCATGCCGGTCAAGTTTGACCGGACTTTGTATAATGGGCACAACGGCTACAACCCGGTCACCGGGATATTCACCTGCCCCGTATCCGGCATCTACTACTTTGCCTACCATGTGCACGTCAAAGGGACCAACGTTTGGGTGGCACTTTATAAGAACAACGTGCCCGCCACCTACACCTACGACGAGTACAAAAAGGGTTACCTGGACCAGGCCTCGGGCAGTGCCGTGCTTGAACTCAAGGAGAACGACCAAGTCTGGGTACAAATGCCCTCGGACCAGGCCAACGGGCTGTACTCCACGGAATACATCCATTCCTCCTTCTCTGGGTTCCTGCTCTGCCCCACATAACGGCTGTTGGGCGCGTTTCCTTTTCACCCACGTTTTAGCCATAAACTGTCTTGTTTTGTTTGTTTGGTTTTGATAAAAAAGTTTAAAATTAATACAAAAAAGAAAAATCACTGGGAAGAACGCGGGAGCCGCTGTGGTGGGACCTTGCTTCACGCTGTTTGATCCATGAGTCAAGAGGGTAACCAGAAAGGAGACATCTATCCATCTTATTTTGGGGGAGGGAGAAGGGAGGCAGGGGAGCGACATCCTCAGCAAAGCCTACCTGGAGTAACTTTTACCCTAGTGACTGTACATCAAACCCAGGAACACGCTTGGGATGGCAAGGATCTGGCTCTGCAGCAAACTGCTCTGTGATCCAGAGGGTCGTCTGGAAGAGCAGACCCTTCTGGTCTGTAATCAAGTGCCCTTGTTTCCCATTTTGAGTACAAGTTAAATAAATACAGCTGTTGTAATGGATGGTGTATTTGCTAACCAACGCAGGGGTGCTAGGCACTTAACACAAACCTCTACAGCAACAGAGATCCGTGATGGATTGAGAAATTTCCTTCCCAAACCATCAGATGCTCAAGTTCTGGTCTCACTGATGCCTGTTCTTTCAGACTGTGCTTTGCAGCAGTCTCTCTGCTTCACTCCGGATTCAGTGTGGTTGGATGTATAATCATAAAGAGTGGAACACTTTGCATAAGCACCTTCTTAGAAGAATTAAATGTTATTTTTAACCCTCCTCCTCAGCACCTTTAGGAATAAAACCATCCAGGCACTGGCATCTGGGAGGATGACAGATGACCTATTCCAAAGCCGTTGAGGGAAGCTGGGACCCCTGTGATGAACAAGGATCCTCTCTTGGGTTCATTCATCTACTGGCAAGTCCAAGGGCTGGTTCTGTCCTGTCTGTCTCTTTGCAGCCCAAAGACTTGCTTGGCCTCATGAGCATCTTTACTCTTTGAGAACACAAGGATGGCACTGCAAGCCCGGCTTATGGTGCTTCTAGCCTGGTCTGACAGAAGGTTTAGATGTGCTTCCTTGAAAGTGCCACTTACGGACAACTTGCTTTTACTGTCTCACTATTTCGGGATGTGTAAACAACCCCTTTCCCCTGGGGATCTTTTAATTAAGAAAAAATGAGCATTCCTTCTAACTTTCCATTCAGTCATTTTACCACGGTGCTATTATCTACTTCACAATGTTATTTACGAGTCTAGTGCAATATGTAACTGTCAAAGCACCGTTCCAGGTGCCAATCTGTGACTTAGGCTAAAAGATAATAATTACATTTGTCTGTTGTTACCACTTTGTCTCATTCATGCTTGAAATGTCACTGACCTGAGGATGAGCTGGAAGGTTCCGGGAGAGGTATGCACTATTCTGACCACTTGGCTGTTGTGCCCTTTGGTAAAGGGAGCACCCGAACCCTGTTGCTTGCAGCCTTTCTCATGGTGGGAGGGTTGTTCTCACCCCAGCGATGCAGGAGCTCGCTGCTGAAGTCAATCCGCACGTGCTACACACTGTGTCCCTCTGCAGAGGCACAGCCCTGAGAAAACAGCAACAATTTGGTCACCAGCTGAGCAATTACTGCCCTTAAGTTTTCCTACAGCCTGTTCAATGGCCAAAGAAAACGTAGCAAGAGTGGGGCTGGGGATTGTTCTCCAGATGAACTGTACAAGATATTTAAACAACTTTTCTATTTCCATGTCTGTTTAGTTTGGTTTTCTCATTAAGCCTGTCCTGTGTTTCTGCCTTTTGCCATCCAGGGCTTCCTTTTGAAACACATCTATCCCTGAAATTGAGAAAGACAGCAAAGAAATGTACAGTTGAAAGGCCAGTGCTTCAGCTGCTGCCTGGTTGTGGATGGCTCGTCCCCCTCCCTGGGATTTTCTCCCCATAAAGCTACAAGTTTTGTACAAAGAAACATTCCCAAGCTGAAGGGCTTCCCCAGTGTCAGATCCTGCTGGATGTTTTCAGCTCCCAAAGGCAGGAGGGTGTCAGGACCATTTGGGTTTTGTTCATAACAGGTTATTTCCCAGCAGGAACAGGAGCCATACAAAGAGTCCCTAAAGTGAGAAGTGAAAGCTCAGATGTTTTCTTCAAGCCCAGGCTTGGAAGGGCGCTAGGATGGGGCCTGTATCTCCTTTACTGAAGCCTCTTTCCTGTGGAGAACAGCCAAGGACTGGAGCGGGTGCCAGGCCAGGCCCTGGCCAGCAGTGGGGCTGTTCCCACTGCCCACACTACCTGCAGCAGGGCCAGGAGCTTCCCATGCCGGGCTGGAAGCTTCATCCTGTTACTCAGCAAAGCGACTTATTTATACTGTGTTCTAACCTCCATTCCCTCTCGTCTTGTTCTGTTTTTATTCTAAACTTCTCGTCCTAGCTGGCAAAAAAGCAATGATAAAATTACTCATTATAACCACACCAAGACATTAACTCCTTCAGTGCTGTAGATATTGTTTTGCAATTATTTCACTTTCCCTTCATGTGCAGAGCATAAACCATAATCAACCTTCTGCAGCTATATAACCTCTTACATTTACACAGCAATTGAAAGGCAAAGATATAACACGCACATAGTTAGGCTAGAAATAAAACGATGCACAGGATGAGGGAGGCTGTTCACTAAACTGGACACTGTCAGGAAGAGTTTTTATTCTGGAATACTAAGTATGTGATATTCGCCAGCAGAAAGGATTATTCTGTCGTGTGTGTGAGCGCATGGGATTTTGGTTTCAATCACAATAGTAAAAAAGGTTGGGTTGGATGAAGTATGTCTATTTTTAATTATGAAAACTGCATTACAATGTGCATTTTTATATACAAATTCTTACTATTTTTGTTAAATTTGCCTCTAGTATCTTCATTTCTAACCTAGTATATAGAGGTTTTTAGTTTTGTAAATACTTACTACATGCACTGTTTGTCATAGTAAAAGTTGGTTTAAAATGCACTCTTTTTGTGATCAGAAACTGGCCTTCTCTTCAGAACTAAAACTGCAGTACTTGACTGTATTGACAAAACATCAATAAAACTTATTGTATAAAAGGTGGGCTCAGCTGTGCCTCTGTCCTGTTATTAATGGGCTCACTCAGCCTTGCTAGAAAGACCATTCATAGAGATCCCTCATGCCTTCTCCATCTCAAATCCAGCCTACCTGTTTTCAGATCTGCTTCAGCAACCATATTGTCCTATAAGAAGGTACTGCTGCTTCTTGTGATTAAGGACAAGATTCCTGTCTCAGGGAGTTTTTAGGAAAGGATGAAATCCAGACCCTTCCACACCGACAACTGTAACTTGTGGAATTTCAGGCAAAGCATTGGGGATTCCCCTTCCCTCCTGTCTTTCACCATGACACTTGCTTTCACTATGTTACACAACCTCATCCACAGCCAACCTCCACATCTTGAGCAGCAAAAGCTGTTCAGTAACACATGGAGGAAACAGTGAATCACCTGGAGCAAAACACTTCCAAAGGCTAAAATTACTTGGAAAATACATTTTCCCACCTGGTCTCCTACCTGGAAGAGGAGCTGCTCCTTGTCACAGGTGATGCTTCTGGACAAGCCTGGCTGCAACGTGGGCTGACTCCTACAACAAGGGATGATGAAGAACAAGGGGTTCTCGTGCCACCAGTGGTGGGAGCACCCAGCAGACACCCTGGTCCATGCATGATCACTGCACATTGTGCTCTGGCAGCTGAACTCCTTCCACATGCTGGTCCTCACTGCAAATGCAGCCTGCAAAAGAAAAGGGCTTCTTCAGTAAACCTCTAACTCCCATTATGGCTCACAGGCAAGAAGGGGCTGCCTGAAAGTGGTTTTTCCAGCAGATTGCCAGTGCTCAAACTCACCCCAAAGGAAGCACAAGTCCTGGCTACACGTGAGATGTCTCCATCCAGAACCAAACAACTTCCACTCTGCTTTCTACAGATTTCAAGAAGCCAAAGCAAAGTAGTTTCAGGTTGAGTCTTAAAGTGAAATACAGGGTGGAAAGAAAAAGCCTGGTGATTTTGATACAACTCCTCTTGTCATTTAGTACAGAAGCACAACTTCATGACTTGAATGAAAAGACAGGCGCAGTGGCTAATTAACAAAGATAACCAAGTGACTTTATTTGTCTCCCAGGAAGTCCTAACTCAGTGTTTGAGTACACGTCAATTCTGCTCTCAAATGAGCAGTATTTTTTTGAACAGGAGCTCTTCCGCCCTTTGTGAGTTCCCAACATTTACAATTACAAAGCTGCTCTGAAAGGAAAGTCTCTTTCTTTAAATAATCACATGAATATGTTCGCACTTGTGGCAGAACAATGTGGAAACCCCAACTTTATCCATCTCTGATCTGCATCACAATACATAAATCTACAACAGACCGAAATTCCACATGCTCTCAGAACAAGAATTCGCTTATACAAGGAAAGCCCATTACAGTGTCACACAGAACAAGGGCACTAGGAGGAAGCAGACTACAGGAAGAATGGGAACGACCTGGTTTTCTACAGCCAGTTTTAGTACACCTGCCTGCAGCCTGACACACACCACCACCACGTGGATACCGGCAGGGAGCAAGCAGGGCACAGTCACAAGGAATACTAGAGCAGTAATAGAGAATTACACGGTCACAGTCAGGATTATAAACATTTCCATATGGTGACTGCTTGCCTCTTCCCCCTTTTTGTTTTCAATTATTACACAGCTTTTCAACCCTTTTTAGACGTGCCATATCCAAGCTATTGCTCCCTTTCTGATCAGCTCCACTAGGCAAAGGTTTTAGACGCAAGCCTCTGGAACAGCCCAGCTTTGCCAGAATGCTCTCAGCCACCAGTACCTTCAGTACTTCAGATGCACAGCAGCTGCCGATGCACAAACTGCTTGAACTTTGATAAATTCTCCCCTAATTAAGTACATTTTCCTTTATTTTCAAAGGATTCTTACGAAGCACAGAGTTTTAAAGCTGTAAGAAGTAACTCCTGCTTCCTGCTGAGGTAGTTTCTGTCACTGACGGCAGCAGAACCAGGAGCTCAGTGCTTGTTAAACACCAGGTTTCACAACTATCCTCACCCACAGATTTAAACAGCAACGCACTTGGTGCTCTGGACATGCACAGGACAGCATTAAGAATGCAGGATGCAGAGATTTGGAACAAAGGAGTAGCTGCAGCAATGTGAAAGCCAGCGTGTAAGGGAACACAAAATGCAATAGATGAGGATGGTGCCAGGTAGTTCACAGAGCAAAGAGCAGCAATGGGTCCCACCCTCTTCCAGCAGCAACAGGGACCCTGCATGCACCAAAGGCATTTCTCCCAGCACAACCAGCAATGCAAAGGAAGCCTTTCTTCAACCTCTGCCACTGCTCATTCTGTATTGGGGAAGCAAACCTCCCTGGGACATCTACCCTTCAGCATCCTCACTCCACAACAAACGCAGCAACCCCTGCTGCATGCAGGACATCCTCCAGGCAAGTACCTCTGACAACTCCCACTTCTATCCCTGAACTGGTGAGCTGAGTGGGAGCTGGTCTTTTAAGAGGGGTGTGGAGCCTATTAAAGCCACTGCAGGACAGGCCACTGAAACAAAGGCCACAGCACAGTGGAGCAGAGGGAACCAGCAAGAAAGTCAGTAAATTCAAGACACCAACTGCAATGACAAAATGGCATAATGGTGGACAAAGCAAGCAGCAGGAATCTCATGAAAAACTAGATGCCCCTGTACACTTCAGAGGAGATGCACCCACTGTCCAAGTGCCACATGCAGCCCCTTCCCAGCCAAACTGTAACTGAAGGGTATATCCCCTCTCTTCTGAACCAGCTTGTGCTGCCAGCTCTCAGCTCACAGCAGCATCTGGCTCAGGTGGAGGCTCACAGGTGTCTGCAGTGTGGATCCACCACCAGATCCTGACCAGGAAAGCAGAGGTGACCACCTGCCTTTGCCTTCCAAGACACACTCCCCTCAGCGCTCAGAGCCGCTGGCAGTAGAGTTCATACATGCTATTTGCCAGCTTCTGTGTCTCTTGAAAAGCTTCACAGCTCTCCTCCCAGCTTGGGGGTATCTGTTCCTCCCCATAATAAGCCCCTGCAATGGCTCCTGCCATGGTAGCAATGGTGTCTGTGTCTCCACCCAGAGAGATACAGTAGATGATGGTCCTCTGCAGGTTGTTGTAGTGATCAGGAATGTCTGGGTCAGCCTCCATACAGCGCAGGAAAGAGTAAATGGCAGTAGGGACAGACCTCAACGCGGCGATGCCATTGCCTGTAACAAAGCCAGGCACCATCAGTGCTGCAGAACATTCCTGCCTTCCTTCTCACAGAAGGCCCTTTTCTCTTCTAACCACAGCTTCCTATTCCCAGGTGCTTTCACTACTGGTATTATCATGACAAGGTGCACAAGCCTGCCTCTCTAAGATGTCCCCATAGCTCCCCAGTCCTAGTTACATCCAGCTATACCACTATAGCTTGGCTATACACATCTTCCCATTCCCATCCAACACTGTGTCAGAAAGATCTGACAGCCATTAAGACAAGAAATCTCAGAATACTAAGAAATATTATAACAATTAAGGTTTTCTTAGCAAGACATTTTTTCCCCACATGTTCAAAAAGGGACTCTTTGGGTCAAGACTCAAATTACTGCCTGGTGAGCACAACAGCCTGTAATTTTCCAGCACATTCTATGCCTACAGGCAGCAGAGGCTGAAGTGGCAACCTGTGGGAGGACACGTCAGCCAGCCTGGCTGAGTCAGTCCTGCTTTCAGCTCTTTCCTAGTACTCAGAGTAAGAAAGGTACTTACCCAATTCAAACAATACATCTGCTTTTGGAACAGTGCTGAGTTCCAAGAATTCCTTTATTTTCTTTAGGCGCCTTGAAAAGGGTAAATCTTCAAATCCCAGCCTGGAAACAAAAAGTACAACGGAGAAAAGAGAATGTGAACTCAGAATAAACTGTACACAGCAGAGCCAGCGCTCCCCACTGCTACTTACGCTCGTGCGTCAGTAAGAGACTTGTCATCTGCCTCCACATCTTCCATGTGGCTAATGAGCTGCTCCAGGAAGGTCTCTTTGCTGACCTCACCCTGCAGGGCAAGATGCACAGCCAGGGCCTGCAGGATGGCTCCGTTGTAGCCCAGGGAGTTGGCATGGGTCAGTTCAGCACTCAGCTTCGCAAACTGGGAATGAAAACACAGCCTTAGCAAGCCTGCCTGAGAGGTCCTGCTCAGCCTGGCCTGACAGCAGCACTGCCAGAGCTGAGGTGCCCACCGGAGCCAAGCACGGTACCTTCTTGACATCCTGGACATCAGAGTAGGTGAGGGAGATACCTGCCACCCTCATGGCACCACCATTGCCATAGGAGCCTTTCCCATTAAACTGGGCTCTTGCTGGTTCAAGGACATCGCTGCACTTGGGGCTCAAGAGCTTCTTGAAGACATTGACAACAGCCATCCCATAGCCCCTGTTGGGCTCCTTCTTGTACTCCTCAGCAAACCTGGTGTGGGTGAAAGCACAGCAGGTGAGGAAAAACACAGGGGGTATTTGGTCTGTTTCCAAAGTTTGTAAAGAGGCTGTTGATAAAGTGAATTAATAACACGTGGGTAATTCCATGACAGCCAGGGTCCAAGTGATTCAGTCCTGTAGGGAAAGAATCTGATTCCCCAAAAACCAGTGTGAAAGGAGGAAAGGGTGAATAAACCATCACCTCTCACAACCCACGTGTTTCCCTCTTGACTTTGCCTTGAAATAGAAGCAAACTGGAAACATTTCCATGGGTCACAACCACAAAGAAAGTCTTTTGTTCGAGTTCAATGGAAGAGTTTTCTAAACAAATAAATGTTCTCCCTTAAGTGGAACCAAATGCTGGCAGGGCTGTGGATTCCGAAAGGAAATGGATCATAAACAAACTGGAGCTGACCTCACTAATACTCACTAACTGAATTAAGGGAAGTACAAACATAAATAGCAACAAATAAACATGAAAGAAAATGCTTCTGCCATTTCCAAGCCTCATCTTCCAAAGGTGGATCTACACACAGAGCTGCAGCACAGCAAGTCCTATCCTGCTTCATTCAAGGCAGGCTCTGAACCTGTGCTAGAATTAATGCTACTGCTTGTTCCTGGGCAGTGCAAGGCACACAATGAATTACAGGATTAGCCATCACTTTCCTATTTCCTTTCCGCCCTCCATAAACTAACAATGACTTTGTCTTAGCCCCTGCCCCTCTCCCAGAACATTACAGTGGTTGCTCAACAGTAAGGGAGCTTTGCCTTCACTAGTTAATGCCCACATTCCAGCCCTTGAGGCTGCTGCAGTCCTTACCTCTTGGCCATGTCAACTTCATCAAACTCCCTCTTGGCCAGCAGGGACTGCACCACCGACCTGCTCATGGCCGTGTCGTCCGTGTATGAGAGCGTTTCTAGGAGAGAAGGTCAAAACATAACGTGAGCACCCAGGGACAAACCCTGCTCCTCTCCATCCCCACTGCCAGCACCTCTCTGTTCTCTGAGGCCTAATTCCCTGTACAGCTGGATTACAGCACTACCAGAGGTTGCCCAGCACTCAGCTTGTCACTGGCTGTGGTCATCAGAGTAAGAAACAGAGCAAGAGAGATGCACCCACAGCAAGAACGAGACAGAGTGCACTTACAGATTAGTAAGAGTCAAGAGGAAGCGTCTGATACCCAGAGGCAGGTAAGGACAAGTGAGACAAGTCGCTTTCTCAAGGACCTTACAGTGAATGCTGATGAGGAGAGAAAGGACTGCTGAATTTCTGGACACGACTGCAAAGAGAACCCCAACAGGAACCCATCACTGTAGAATCAACAGAATCATAGAAGAGTTAGGGTTGGAAAGGACCTTAAGATCATCCAGTTCCAACCCCCCTGCCATAAGCAGCAACACCTCACACTAAACCATGCCACACAAGGCTTCATCCAACCTGGCCTTGAACACTGCCAGCGATGGAGCACTCACAACCTCCTTGGGCAACCCATTCCAGTGCCTCAGCACCCTAACAGGAAAGAATTTCTTCCTTAGATCCAATCTAAACCTCTCCTGTTTATGTTTGAACCCCTTACCCCTTGTCCTGTCACTACAGTCCCTAATGAAGAGTCCTTCCCCAGCATCCCTATAGGCCCCTTCAGACACTGGAAGGCTGCTAAGAGTTCACTGCTTACTAAAAGTTAAATAATCCTTCTTGTGCTTCTCTTACTCCCAGTCTGGGTTTGGAACCTCTGCTCCTTGCTGACCCCCTGCTCTGCGCTACCCCGGCTCCCACCACGGCCCTGAACCGTGCCTGGGGCACCCATGGGTGTCCGGGGAGGGCCCCTGCTGGGGTGAGGGCAGGCCCGGAGGAACCCACGCTTCGGAGGGGCTGAGGGGAGCCCTAAACCCCGAACCTGTGGGGTGCTGGGGCCAGGCCCGACCCCCGTTCCCCCCGGTGCTCCAGCCCACCTCTGCGGGCGCTGCCGGGCGCTTCCCTCTCATCTAGCGGCCCGGGCGCCGGCTCCAGGCCTTGGAGGAAGCTCAGCAGCTCCGGCAGCTTCACGACGCTCCTGCCTTCAAAGACGGCGCCCAGGCAGTCACCCAACAGCGCCCCGGCCAAGCAGCCCCGGAACCGGCCGGGTCCCGGCCGAGGCCGCGCCACCGCCCGCCCCGAGCCCGAGCTCGACCCCGACCCCGTCGCCGCCATCTTCTACCGAGCCGCCGCCGCGCTCCTCCGGACCGCCAGGGGGCGGCTGCTGCGGACACCACCCCCTGGCGGCTTGGAGGAGCGCGGCGGCTGCGCAGGCCCGAAAAGGCTGGAGCCGCATTTCCCTATGGATTGGGAAAACGCTGGGTTTTTCCTTAATTCCTCGTTCTGAGGAGTGAGCCCCAGCCTGCCTTCCTCCGCGGAAGCTGCCGAGTATCATGTCCCACCTCGGGGAAGCAAAGCAGGCCAAGTCCCAGTCCCGGTTCAGACACTGTGATTCCTCTTGGGAAGAACGTGCCTGGAATAGAAACAATAAAATCGAGGCAGGACACAAGCCCTGCAATTCCCTTTGAACAAAGCCGGGGCCATAAGGAGGCAGAACAGGCTGCAGCACCTGCTTCCATCACCATGATCCCCCCGAGGGCAAATCCCAACCTAAACCTGCACAAACCCAAAGGAGCTGGGAGCGGGGATGGGCAGCGAGCAGCTTTGGGGGGCTGCCAGCCTCATCCCATCCCATTCCCGAGCCCTGCCTCACACCTTTGAAGGGTTTCAGCCACTCAGGAGCCCCGATGGATTCAATCCCTGCCAGGAAACGCTTCCAGTGCTGTCAGATGACAAAGTTATCTTGGGAAGAGACCAGGTTTATTGTTCACGATGCTCCTGGGAGCATCACACAGGGGCTGGGGGGGGACGGGACACAGACAGTTATATAATAAACTAGGAGGAGGGAGCAGGATTCCATTCTCCTAACAGGACACAGATGTCCGCTTCCCTCACTATGGAATGCAGTCAGTAGCGCTCTCTTGCACCAGCTCCTGCTGCCCCTTTGTCCACACGGGTTGTGGCCCGGGCGAAAGTCTCAGCCTCTGGCAGAAACTGCTCGGAGGGGACCAGGAGCTTCCTCCGGGTGTCCATGCACTTGTTGTCCAGCACCAGGGAATTTGTTTTGTAGCCAAGATCTGTCCGGATGTGGTGAAGCTGTCGGTAAAGAGCATCCAAGGAACCCCTGTGAACAAGAAGTGAAAGGAGCTGGGTTCAGGGTTGGAAAGGCCTGATTTCCCACTTTCTGGCAGCAGAAATCTCTGTGCTGCTTTGCCTCTGCATGAAGAACAAAGGCATGAGGCAGTTCTTGGTGCTGAGCAGCCCACTTTGGGGCTGCGAGCAGTGAGCTCAAATGCCTCCTATGAAGCATCCTATGGAGCTAGGCTGAGAGAGCTGGGCTTGTGTATCCTGGAGAAGAGAAGGATCCGGGAAGAACTTAGAGCAGCTCCAGTGCCTGAAGGGGCTACGAGAAGCCTGGAGAGGAGCTTTGGACAAGGGCCTGGAGGGACAGGCCAAGGGGAATGGCTTGAACCTGCCAGAGGGGAGACGGAGATGAGCTCTTAGGCACAAGCTCTTCCCTGTGAGGGTGCTGAGGCACTGGCACAGGGTGATGGCCCAGAGAAGCTGTGGCTGCCCCATCCCTGGCAGTGTTCAAGGCCAGGTTGGACACAGGGGCTTGGAGCAAGCTGCTCCAGTGGAAGGTGTCCCTGCCTGTGGCAGGGGTTGGAGCTGGAGGAGCTTTAAGGTCCCTTCCATCCCAAACCATTTGATTATGGACAAGGACTCTAGGATTTTATGATTCTGTGATTATTCTGTGCTGCTCCTCTGTGCGGCACAGAGATGTGCCCAGCCCTTCTCCTTCTGCCTCCACTTTTCACCCATTATTTTTAACTCTTTTAGGACTATCTGTGCCCAGTGAAGCTAGAAACAAGCAGGGACCATGGAAACCCCCTTTGCTCTCCCACCACATAGAACTCTGCTGCCTCACCTGCACCACACTGCCGAGCCCAGCTCCCCACCAAGCCCCAAGAGTGATTTCCACTCCTGAGCTGAACGGACACGAGCTCAAGAACACAGCTTTTGGAAGCGTGTGAGCTCCACTGCTGCTCACACAGTCAATGCTGGGCCACCCCACTGCCCCAGAGAGCAGGAAACTTACTGTGCCTCTGCCAGCTTCTGTTTGAGCACACGGATCGTTCCCTCCAGCTGGTGGACCTCATCTGTTAGCCCATACTGGACCTGCGAGGTGGAGAGGGAGAATGCAGTGCTGTTCCCCAAAGCCCTCAGTTCTCTCCCTCCCCTGCTAGCCCAGCTGTAGCCATTATTTCCTCGCTCTGAGGTGGCTGTAGGACCCAGAGTTCAGCCCCACTGTAGTTTTCCCCAAATGCATCCACATCTTTCAGACCAGCCCCCGAGCCCAGGCAGTTCCCCCAATCCCTCCTGGCAGGACCTGATCCCGGCAGAGGTCTGCACGGGGTCGATAGGTGCGGGTCTCCAGGCGGGTGTGCGCCACTTTCAGATCCTGCATCTTCCTCTGAAGCTCTTCCTCCAGGCGTCGGATCTCCTCCTCCATCTCTGCAATTTCCTCCAAAGTCTAAGGGTACAGATAGCTCTCGTGAGGGCCAGGCAAGGATACAGACTGGAACACAGCCCCCAGGCTTCCCAGGCTTTTACTGTGCAGGGAACAGATCTTACACAAGGGCTGCTGGGCTTCCAAGTGCTGAACCCCACTGCTTTGTACTTTGGGCTTTTCACACGGCCCAGGCATGGCGCTGCTGGTGGTTTATGACCACAGCAGTCGAGACCAGGGTTGAAATTGATATGCCAAAACCTGGAACTGCTGCTGAGAAATCCCCAAGCAGCAACTGTGACAGCAGAAGGAGGTAGGATACTGCAGGCATCACAGATGTGCCCCTTAACAGCTCCCATGTGGAAACTATGCTCAGGTTAAATAGCTTTCCACATAACAAACAGCCTTTTAGGTTCAGTTCCCACTCAAGATTGTGGTTGATAACCAAAGAAGCAACATTTACGTTCTGCTCCTGCCATTTCAGTTCATCATAGGCTTTCTCCAGGTCTCTAATCCTCTTGCGCAAGGCAAACTCTGTAGCTACACGCTGAGCCTCCAGCTTGTTGTTCATCTGAAGAGAGAACAAGCTCCAGTCACACACATCTAGAAGATGTTTCCTTCCCAGCTGCTGGTTGCTGGGTTGGGACAAGCCTATGAGCAAAACCAGCTGGGTTCTGGCTGCCATGCAGCCCCTGCAGCCAAAAGGCAAGGAGTGATGGACAGGTACGTGTCTCCCAAGCTGCTGACAACACTGCAAGCTCCACAGCAGCATCAAGCTCCTCTCTTACAAGAGGCCTATGGGTCGGCGCTGTCTTTTCAAAGACTCCCTTCCCTTGGCCACAGCACATGCCAGCTCATTCTCCCTGTGGGATCCAGAACTTCTGTACCACCAAAGGGACTAATTTACCTGGGCAATGGCAAGCACTGTGGCTTCTCGGAGCTCAGCAGAGGTTTTCAGTTCTGCCTCAGCACGCTCCTTGTTGCTCTGGCTGTTCTGTTCCCACTCATCAACTGTGGTTGATCTGTGAACAAAGCAGCAGTTATGAAAACGAGTATTTGCAAGATGTTTCACAAGGGACCACCTGCTGCAGGCCAAGGTGGCTTTGTGCAGCACAAAATGACTCAGGAATTCTGGAGGTTGTGTTCTGTGTTATTTCCTCACACCAGCAGGAAATCGCTACCCCATGGCTCCTGCACTGAGCCCAACAGCTGCTCAAAACAGACACACATCCAAACCATGCTACAAAACACTGAGAAAGTGAAATTGGGGGGCAACACCCCCCCATAAGCTGTGCCAGAGGCTGATGCCATGCTACTGGGTAGCCAAGCACGAGGGAGGCAGGGCAGCAAGCTCCTCTGGTTTTGTGGTGACAATTTAGGTAACTCCCAAATGTCTGTGGCTTCACAATTCAGGAGCCACCACAAATCCAAGAAGCCAATTCCTGTTCAGAGCTCTCTCCAAAACTGCACCCATCAAGCTAGGATAGAGCACAGAAGGAAAAAGCATCCCAGGGCTCCTTGAGCATCAGCACAGAATAGAATCATAGAAGAGTTAGGGCTGGAAAGGACCTTAAGATCATCCAGTTCCAACCCCCCTGCCATAAGCAGCAACCCCTCACACTAAACCATGCCACACAAGGCTTCATCCAACCTGGCCTTGAACACTGCCAGCGATG
>NDXB01003612.1:123708-140384 GCA_002631895.1 Agapornis roseicollis | reverse complement strand
GGCAAGAAGGGGGGCTGAGTGAGTGAACGAGCTGTGTGGTTGGTTGGGTTTAAACCACGACACTGAAATAATCAAACTACAGATACAAGTTTTTTAATAGCACGCCTGGCTAACTCTAGCTATGCTGGAATGATTTTTTTGGGAGTACAGGTACAGAAAGAGTGTCACAGAAGGTGAAAACAGTCCTTTGCAATCCCTCAAAATATAAAACTAAAGTATTCTAGTGTTAACTGGTTTATAGTAGGTATTCATTTATGAATTTTTACATACACTTCTAATTCATGATTTCATCTTTCCCAAAGAAAAGAATTGAAATACTATAACTGTAGAGAATTCTTTGACTTTATCTTTTCATTTTCTAACACAATCAATCTGGAATTAGAGAATTTGTTGTCACCAGCATAAATTTTCAAGTACCACTAAATATAGGAGTGAAACAGTATTTGGGCAGAGATCCCTGAAACAGAGTAAAGCAGCTGCTGACCTGTCAGTATAAAACAACCTACAAATGCATAAATGTGTGACATATGTTCACTGGAACATTTTTGACACGATTTTGGCTCTACATCCTGTGTATCTTTTCCTAAATTCTATATATATAAACTCTTGTTTAAGATGCACAGAATTGCATATCCTTTCTAAAAAGCATAAATTAAAGAGATAGTGTTTGTCTACCATTAAATGTTTATGCCCTAAAATAAAAATTCAAGGTTAAAATCATTTCCCAATTGTAGAACCAAAAAGAAAACATCACAGAAAACATGCATAGATGTGACTTTTAAAAGTCTGTTAAATATTGCATGTTGCAGTGGCAGAAAAGAATTAATCACCTCTGAAGCAACTAAGATAACTTGGTGCTCACTTTTCCACAGTTCTAGAAGTTGAGGGGAATCTGGCTGTTATTTCTCTTAAACGATTAACTGAGTGGCATTGCCAGCATTACACCTACTGCATAATGCTTTCTGAAGAAGGCTTGAAATCCACTTCTTCCTGCAGCAAAACTCCATCATTGAATGATTTATCCCCTTCTCTCCAAACTCGGGTTTGCTCATTCAAAACAGAAAAATGCTCTTGACATCCAGGCTTTATGATCTAGTGATCTCTTTCTCCCAAAGACTCTCAGTAACAGCTATCCACAAAGAAACCCAAACAAATCCCCAAGCTTCAAGTTAACAGTACTCAAAGGTTCAGGGCAGGAGCAGCAGGGAGGACGGGAATTCAGACAGGACACCTGATGATCCAGAGTAGAGCACGCTAACAAAGCTTTCCAGAGGAATACACACATTGCCTGGCTCTGCTCACTTCATTCACAAGGAAAGTCATCTTGCTCGTACTGTCACCTCTAATCTCTCCTTTGACCAGAGCTTAGTGCTATCACCCAAGCCATGAGCATCTTCTCCTACCAGCATTTCCAAAGGGTTTGCCAGTGGGAGGAAGATGGCTTGGAGGGGCAAGCAGTGGGATGTGGGGTCCTGCCTTATGCCAGTGGATGAACTCATAGCCTTTATATCATGGCTGCTCTTAGCCAGTCCAGAAAGCTGCTGCTCCAAGGTCTGCAGCAACATTTGGTCCTGGCTGAGGTTGGGAGCTCCATCCACCCCATCCCTGCTTCCCCACCATGTTGAGTTGGCCTAGCGCTTGCCCCTGGCAGTTGTAGATAGTGCATCATTTACACAGGGGGGAAATAGACTGGATGCTGCATGCCGGGGTTTATACGTTTGCTTTTCTGGACTCAAGCTGAGTTTTAAGAATCCATTTCATTTGGCAGCAGGAAGCCTTGTCAGAAGAGGAGCAAGATACATGGTGTGGATCTTTAGAGGAAAGTAATGTAAATTTTGCTGGGCATTTTTTATGTTCTAAGGTTCTTAATGTTTTACAGTGATAAGTTACATGCTGTTAATTTTTGTATGAGTTATACTATTAACTTTTATATGATCTACATACTGGTGAATAAGTCTATATCCAAAATCTATTTCCAATTCTACTGTAATGTATCTAGCATAATGCTATTCCAGTCAGGAGCAAAGTCACTACAGTAACCCATTGCCATCAGTAAGTTGGATCAATATATTCCCAAGTATGATTTTAGAAACTATAGTTCCCATTGGAATTTTTTGGGGCTACTTGCAGAAGCACTAGCAAAATTTGTGAAAGCCAGAAAGTGTGTCTGGATACGACCTGTGGGTTTGGTTTCTGTGCTTACACCCAAGCCACAGCTGGGACATGGGAGAATAACATTTGAAGCTGTATGAAGCATTGAAGCATCGTGGAGCATCAGCACTTTCAACTGAGGAAAAAAAAAATAAAAATAAGCTTTATCTAGATGAAAACATAGAAATTAAATCCTTATTCATTAATGATAACTGACTTTTCCACTCAGGCCACACAATTACATTTGTGATTTAATTTGACAGCTCTACTGTCATTTATTGATTGTGAAACATTTGAAAATGCACAGAATGAGAAAGATACTGAAAAGTGCTTACAGCTGGAAGAAATAAAATACAATTCTGTATTGGTATGGGACATATGCGTCATTAGGTGCCAATGGAAAATTTTCAATCTTTTCTTTTTATGCTTATTGTTAAGAAAAGTCAGACAGCAGGCATTATTCACAGTCTCATCAGTGCATGCTGCCATGAAAAACAAGATGACAGCAATTAAACCAGGTTGATGCTGTAAGTCCACTTTGCTGACTGTATGAACAGCTAGCCAGTAATGTAATTCCTGGACCAGAGGGCAAATCTGGACAAGGACAGCAACACAAGAAACATCTTTAAGGAAATGAAACAAAGTGGACAAACAAATAAAATTAACCCCCCTCCAAACCCTCTGAAATTAAGTGCAAAATTACTCTGAAAGTCACCTTCAACCATCTTGTAAAGAACCGAGAGAAAGGTGAAATCCTCTGTTGATCTCATTTGGTCATCATTTGTTTAACATTCGTACCTTGACACTATTTTGAGAACAGGAACTAAGCTAAGCAGTAGCCTTTCCATATAACAGCCTCCAGACAAGTTACAGCTTTCATTGCTCTTAGGGCAGGAGGAAGAGTTGGTGGCAATTTCTGTCCATTCATAAAAAATAACATGGTTGAGAATTTAGTTTTTTCCTTAGGAATAAGCTTTCTTCACAGCAGGGAATATCATATATGCTGTAAGCAGTTGCAAATTAATTTACATAAATAGAAGTTGACAATTAATTCAAAAAGTAACTGAAATCTCTTAGTGGGAGCAGAGAGTTAAAACTAACAGGACAGCAGAAATCCTAACTTCAGTTTTAAAGGAAAAAAGTATGGGCAGGGGCTCAAGGAAAGAGTTAAAGGGTTTTTAGTCTCTACCTTACTGCAAAAGGAATGAGAGAAATCCTGCTATGTGAAGATTAACTAAATATCTATGAAGGTTTCTCCATCCTTTTCCTAAGGTTTACTTTTATACAACACTTCCTTTTAAGGACTGAGGCTTGTTGCAGAAATTACAGGGTGAAAGCAGTTAGCCCATGTTATGTAGGAGGTCACATTCTGCGATCATCATGGTCCTTGCTGCTACTAAAATAAAGCAGCTAAATTTTCTCAGATTTAGGGAGTAGTTTATGAAGCACTTTGGCAGCCTCATGTAGCAAAAGCTGCAATTAAGAATATATGATATTATCTTAGCAGGGACAGACAGTCATATGGCCACATCTCCACTGAGAAGTGAGAGTGTGTATTGCACACACCAGCATTAATGAGGTTCCTCAGGCTTCCTTTGCCCTTTGCCTTCCTAATCCCCAGCATTTCTCCTTCTCATCCAGAAATCATCCCTGACAAACTCAAGGCCAAGGGGAACTGTGTCCTAATTGAAAACAAAGCCTCACTGAATAAGAGGATCAGTGCACTCTGCTCAATTAGAGTCTATGTTTGACACTGTGAGCCATAATTTATCTGGGAAAAATGTGCCTGTAGTTATACGGCAGCTCTTCAAACTGACCTACATCACTGGGGAATGAATTTTTTTCTTGCATTCCTTTGAATCTGTGTCTACTGAACATACCGATGGCATGAAGGTGAGATTTGGGGATTGCAGCTCTTTTCATTTGTCTTGCTGTTGTCTGCCACGGGTATTGTTGCCCCTAACTCAGCAGGAGAATAGAGCATAACAGTCACTGTGAAAGAGCTGACTTCTCAGCATCTGTAGGCAATAAGGTCAATTTAACAGAAAAAAAGTAGTTCAGCAAAACATTCCATAACAGCAAAACTTAGATTTATTTGAGTTCAGTTCTTTGTCAAAACATCACTTTGTTCAGTCTCTACTTAATCCTTGGACTGATGGACATCTTTGCCTTCAGGACCTCTTTGCCTTCAGGACCTCTTCTGAATTATTACCTTCTCTGATCCCACTCTTTAAAGTATTTAACACCCCCAAATCTCTAAAAAGCACACTTATGATATTTGCTGACTTTCTATCAACATTCTGTCTCTGTGGTTGCTTGGAACTGGGAAACAAGGCATCTGGCCTTGGTAACACCATTTATATCAGTCACAGAAAGACACCAGAACCTGACACTGGCTTACAGTTCATGCAACAGCACCTCTAGAAGATGAGCTGTCAAGCCCCTTGGTGCCTGAGGCGTTTCACCTATTCCACTGGCACAGGAGCTGTATAGATAGGTGTTGGTTCTTAGCAGCTCAATTAAAAGCACTTAACCAGTTAAATAACAACAATGTGTGGACAAAAGTTTCAGGATCAGTAAATTAAAAAAATTCATCTTCAAGGTCCTGGTAAATGTTGGAATAAGTGTACATGGTTACTGGAGGGGGCATAAAGAGGGTCTAAAAGACTACATTTTTGCTTTGTAAAGAAACTTTGCAGAGTGTTCAATGGCTTTAAAAGTGCAGCTGTATCTTAGAAAAACTGCAGCTTGAATTCATTCACAAGCAGTCACATTTGTCAGACTTTTGCTAATATAAAACTCTTCACAAGCACATATATTTCCAGTATGGGACAAAGATCAGAGGCCTGGTTATTTTTAAATGACAAAGAGCAAAGGAAAGTTAACCATTTCTTAACTTTGTCACATGTATGGCACAAAAGTTTACAAAGTTCTTTACCACATCACTGTTTTGGTTTTCATCTCAGATTGTTTCTGGTTTGTTTTTCCCTCTAACTACTCTTTTTAAATAAGGGGAACATTCTGCCATCCAGCCAACACATTGCTCCTATTGATATCCTACATATGAGGAAGAGACGGTGAATTTAAGACTTAAACATCTGAACTAATGGTTATTCACATATACTTCCTGCATTGATGGGTACCTCCACACCCAGACATGATTTTCCTCTTCCCTGTACATTTTCCCCTCCCTCTTCCTTTCTTTCCAGTTTTACTGTTTGATTCCATTTATTGTCCCATTTACCAGTTCTCTCTAGCTCACTCACAGACTTGTTTGTGTCAGTGAATAACAAAAAAACATTTGTTCCTCACACCACTGGAAGAAGAGACTTCAGGTGTAAGAAGCTGCCAACCCACCATAACCAGTCTAGTGCTCAGAGTACATGGGCCGTCACCATGTACTGGGGCAAATTCAGGCTTATATGTTTAAAAAGTACTTTACTTTGGAAGGTTTGAAGTTTTGCTGCACTGAGAGTTCTGAGAGGATGAGAAGCTTTGGGCCAGCAGGGTGAGTCATACAATCATAGAATACTAGGTTGGATCTCAAGGATCACCTGGTCCAACCTTTCTAGGCAAAACATGGCCTAGTTTAGATGTCCTATCATGCTGTCCAACTGAGTCTTAAAAGTGTCCAATGTTGGGAAATCTACAGCTTCCCTGGAGAGATTATTCCAATGGCTGTTTGTTCTAACTGAGAAGAATTTTCCTTTTGTGTCCACTCAGAATCTCCCAGGAATAACTTGTACCCATTACTCCTCATCTTTTCTGTGTGACTCCTTTTAAAAAGTGAATCTCTTGGTTTATGTGGATCATTAAGGTCTAGACCTGAAGCTCATGAGCCTACCAGTAAAAAAAATGCCTCTGAAGGTGCCCTGTTTTCTTTTCCTGACTATGAATCTGCTGTGGTCTTGTTGGACACTTGGCTCCTTGAGGGAATCATTACCCATCAGGCTTTAGTGGGCTGACAGAGAATTCAACTCCCCTGGTATGTTGCTTGATGAAGGCTGCCAAGGTGGAGTGTCAGGTAAAATACTTGTCACAGGGTGAACAGAAGATAAATGTGTTTATTGACCATACTCAGGTTGTGCTAGATTGAAGACTGCTCTTGTACCCTAAACAGCTCTGTTCCTTGCTACGTCACTGAGAGTAAATGACAAAATGCTCGAGCTGATTTCCTGTTTTAACAATCCTCTTTTCCTATTGTATGGCTGGCAGGGACTTCCTACATTTCATGTAATCAACATGCAAATTCAAGAGCTTCCCATAAAATGCTGCAGTAAACAGGACATGTTTGCTCTAAACAGATTTCATCCAGTAACAATTCACTATAAATTCTGCTAGCATCAATAAACTGCTATTTTCTCTCATGTTCCCCTAACATCTTTTTCCTGGTGTAGAACAACAGAAGAAAATTGCTGCTATTTGTCCCCAGATTAAAGTATTTAAATAAAGCTAAAAACACTGTCTACCAATAATGATAGTAGTCTGTGAGTCAACTATGTTCTTTTTCATTATAAATGTAAAGTAGCAAATGGAATTACAATTGAAATCAATTGGATTCAATACAAGTAGTTCATAGCTATTGCAGAAAACTGAAATGGGGTAAGTTATTAGAAGTTCACTACCTGAGATAAAAAGCAATTTCAGTAGTATGTTTACTGATAGAGTACAGATAGAGTATCGATAACACTGATTTTTAGCATGTTATTTAAATAATTGTCCCAAAGATTGAACCTGCCACTATGTTAGTAAGGAAAAATAAATTAAAGGGGAATTTCCAGTTTTACATGTGCTGACATTCCTACATGCTAGTGTTGAAGATAAGGATAATAATGTAATAGAGAAGCTATAAAACCAGTAAGATATAAATCTTTACCAAACAGATTTAATGCCATATAAGGTTTGGACATGGCAATGAGTTTCACTAGACATTCATGCAGTTAATGCAGATTAAAATATACACTGCCCTGATTCATAAGCTACTGTTTTGAGAGAAATACTGTCAAAACCATGGTTTTTAGCTTCCAAGTAGTCTTACTAGGCATAATAGAACAAAGTAGATGATCAAAGACAAATGTCCACAGTAACTTGGGCACCAAACTGCCGCCACATTAAAATGGCTTGAGACTGGGATCAACAGTTGGCAGAGCAATAAAAGAGTGAAGCTGATTTATTTTAAAGGGAACCTAAACATCCTGTTAATGTTGACAGTGGACAGTGAAAACATGCATGAAAATTGAGTGTGAGACAGAGGTTTTCTTGATAGCCACAGGATGTCCTTGGAACAGAGTCTGCATCTCAATGAGTTGGATGGCACTTGCAGTACATTAGGAAGAAATTAGTTAGGGTTGAACATAATTATAAGGTCAGGGTAGTTTCTAGTCGGAGACCTATTGTTCTGATTAGGAACCATGTCACACTAAGGAAAAATTATCTTACTTACAAATGCAAAACAGATCATTTCCAGACCAAACATGATGCTTCTCTCCACCTTTCTCCTTCCTCCCACTGTTTCTTTTTGTTTAAAGCACAGCTATAAAGACTCACATCTCATCTGAACTGCTTTTGTCAGGACAGCTAATGAGCTGGGGCAGAATGAGAAAAAAACACAGTGGAAATGGGGTCATGGAGAGGTTAAACTCCATGAATTTATTCATTGGGATTCAGCTCAGGCCCTCCTGAAATAAGATGTCAACATTAAAATTGTGGATGACACTGTTGTACAATGATGCTTTGTGACAAGCTGTTAGAAAGACATGAAGGAAATGGTTATCTTTTAGACTTTAATACATCACTGTGGTAAGAAAAGAAGCCCAAATTGAAAAAAACGAAGTTGGAAAAGCCCTGAAAACAATCTACCATGTAAGATATTTGTAAGGGGAAAATGCTCCCATTTCATTCAAATGAGGATCTCAACATGCTTTTCTACTTTTCTGGAATTACAGTTGAGTGACATGAATAGCACAAATATCTTGGAAATAGAAGCATTGTTTATTTCATCCCAGTACTTTTGATATAGCAGAAATGTTGTCTGTGTGTTTCTAACAGGTGCAAAGAACCTAATTGTTTGAAAAGGAGAAAAGCAGAATTACAATCAATTGTGAATTAGAGTCTGAAAGGTGCAAATTCAAGGTGCGACTTGGAGCTGAGCTAGCCTGTTTCAGTGGATAGCCTCACAGAGGTGGAAGGACCCAGGGCAGGAATCAGCCATGTCTGGGTCAGTCCTGACAGGTGATGCTCTGGCTTCTTCATAAAGTCTCACAATCCTCTCACAAAAAAGCAGGTTTAGTGCATTATTGTTTTCTACTATTAGATGCTTATCAAGTGGCTTTTCAACAAGATCTTTCTGGCTGTAATCTTGCTGAGACCATTACTTCGTGTCTTACACACAAAACCCTTTCTCCTCTTTGCCCTCTGATATTTAAAAACTGTTGTCTTATCCCACCCTCAGTTTTCTGTTCTTTTTATCTTTGAACAGATCTTCTCAAGCACATTTTGGGGTCTCTCCTGGCTCCTGATCCCCTCTGAATTCCCTCCTTGGTTCCCATCTATCTCAAAGCCACTGCTACAGGTGAAGCAGTTTCTAGCTGAGACATCACCAGAGAAGAGGAAAGATTACCTCTCTCACTGCCTATACCCCTATTTCTGAAGCCCAGGATAGTATTTGCACCTTGTTAAACAGCACGCCATTCATTCACCTCTGATTCACAATCAAACATGAACCATTTCTGCAGACCTGCTGCCCACCAGCATCTTCCTGATTTACATTTGCACAACTAGCCACTAGCTTGCTTAAGTGGATTAACTACTGCTTGCTGCTGTTGAATATCCACTTATTTGCACATCATACCTGCACTTTGAAAAGAAAATTTTGGATTTGAATCCCATCACCTAGAATACCTCCAGCATTTCCTGGCTTGGTGCAGTCTGCAAATCTAATAATCCTGATCTCTATTTATATATCCAGCTTATTATAACTGGATGTCTCAGTTATGAATGGTATTTTTCCAACCATCCTTGAAGGCTGCCTCTTTTTTTAGAGTATTTATGGGGTTCTGAAGCTGACCTGGTTGCCCACAGAAAGGTTGTTGGCTCATCAGTGAGATTTACAGCCTGCTAACTACTCTGGAATAAGGTAAATACAGAACTTCTGGGCCATCAGGGAGTCCACCACAGAAGAATACCAACAGCAGTTGCTGTTCCTTTCCAAAGTCCCTTTTATCCTGGTGTGAAAAAAGAAACCCCAAAAACCAAAACCTCAGAAAAGTTGGGTTTAAACCACTTGCTCTGTGATTTAAAAAGAGAATTAAGTTTTAATAAAATGGAAAATTTCTATTTTAAGGTAAAGCTCAAGCTTCTAGGGCTATGGTTTAAACACATTTGGTGAGATTAAAGGAAGTCAGGTCTGAAGGAATACTGTGGAATGTTAAACAGAGTTTCTATCAAGCAATAACAAAATGTCCTACAGAAGAAAGCTAGCTGATTATTCTCCAGTGCTGTGTAATTACCATCCATTTTATCCTAACTCCAATTTGGAACAGCCTTGATTTTACAGTTGAAGAAACCACATATAGAAGAAGACAAAGTCCCATGAGTTACTGATTTTGTTGGCAGGGAAAGAAAGAATGCACATGTCCAGTAGATAAACTAAGCTGTAAATTGCTTTTAATGGAATTAGTGTTTCCTGGGAAAAAACAAAACAAAACAAAACAACAACTTACCATTTTCTGGTAGAAACTATAGAATTTTCTATGCTCATCATAGGCAATATCTCTGCTTCCATTTTGCATTGCTCTGGAAGAGATTGACTTTCTGGATAGCCCTTGTCACTGCATTCAGCTGTGTTACAGCATCTTTGTACTCCTAAGCTTGCTGAATCCTTTCTCTTCTAGTCAGTTACCCAGGGAATGCTGTGATGTCAACAATTTCTTCTTTTCTCTTCTGAGAGTCCAAACAAAAATGTTGATATGATGAAAAAAAAGAAATCGTATTTCTCTGTGATGGTAACTACTGAGTAATAATGTACCTGAATACAAGAAACTTTTTAATGCGAGCCCATATTTGCAGAGCTCCAGTACTGAGAAATACAAAGCACCTGAAGAACCACTCCTACCTTTGGAAAAAGCACCTCACACATTGAAAAGAACCTGGTTTTCTCTCATTTCAGTACATTTGCTGCCTATAACTGCATAACCTTAAGTAAGACAGCCACAAAGTGCAGGTTCGTTTGGCTTAGGCAACTTTCTCAGAATACTGTGCAGCTGGGTTTTCTTAGGCTCAAGGAAACAGATAAAAATATCTGGTACAGAGAGGCAGAAATTTCTGACCTAGAAAATATCACATGAATGAAACTGCAAACACTGATCTTAGTAAAAACCTCAAGGAAAATGCCAGCCAGAATTACACTTTACTCTGAAGAGAACAAAGCAAACTTTTTTTTTCCTGGAGCTACTGAAGTATTTGTGGGGGGTCTACAGGAATATGGTGTCTTTTACATTCCAGGTGTCCTCAGTTCACTCACTTCACTCCTGGACTTAAGACATTCAATCTGCAATTTGTTCCATACAGGTGGACAAACAACAGAGTTACACTGATTGTGACAAATGAGTTCATTTGCTTGCAATTGCTGTCAAGTATTACTTGGAGGCTGAGGCGGCTGGGAAGTGGAACAGCAAAGACTTTCCAAGCAGATGGCAGAAACTTGCAGACATAAGCATGCGAAAGCTCAGCTGCAAGGCGGTAGTAGGGGACAAACTGCTATCCAAAATATTGAAGGCAGCTACAGCAAGGAAATGGTCAAAAAGGAGGCAATCTGGGGGAAAATTAAGGCTGAGATTCTCCTGGAATACTTAGTCCTGCTGGGGGCTCTGTTTGAAGTGGATAGATAGCAGATAGTCTTTGAAGTGAGGTACAGAAATGTCATGACATCACTTTTTTATTTTAAATAAACACACTTTCCCCCCCAAAATATTACATTTTTTTAATGCAGCAGGAGCTCCTGCCTGCCAAACCAGGGCAAGCCAAACAAAAGTCCATACGCCAGTTCCTCTGAGAAAGGCAAGATACAGTTTTTCATAACCTTGTTGCCATCACCTGGTCTTTCTGAAGGCATTGCTTGTTTCTATAGCATTAGAAATTCTGTTCTCATTTCAGGCATAGCCTGTAGGGAGAGAATCAAGTGGCCATGGTGTGATGAAAAGGTGCTGCTTTCTGCTCTGCAGCCTGTTAGTCCCTCATTGTTGTACACTGATATTAGGTATGGAACATGTACAACAATGGTTAAGTGTTTCACAATGATGCCTTTCATACATTGGTAGAAATTACATATGTGCTAAAGCTTCTGACCCAAATCCATAATCCTGGTTGGAGTTCCCTTCAAGAGGAAAGAAAATGTTGCATAACAACGATATGCCTGTCCTCAGATCTTAATCTGGGGAGACAAGAATCAGAAGGAGAGGCTCTGCAATAAGAGCTACCTTATATTCTCATTTCTCGCAGCAGCTTTCTCTGTGAGCTGAGGAAGTCATTTCATCCTTGTGTGCCTTGTTTCCTTCATGTAAACTAGAGGCAGTAATGCTTAGCCTCACAAAGGTAATTTGAGGTCTACCACTAACGGCTGCTATGCGCTATTATAACTGCCTGGGAAAGTCTGCGTTTTGTTTCCTACAGAATGGCCAGGATATGTAGTTTCTACATAGTTTTGAGATGATTACATGTGGCAGTCCATATCAGCCCATTGCTAACACAAATTTCAGGAGGTATTTGGAAACCTCTATAGATTTATTGTCCTTTGGTGTGATCTACAATTAAGCTGTAAATACAGGAAGAAGCTGCTGCTTGGAGCTCCTGCTACTGTTTGTCTGTTACAGTGAATTTCTACATCAATTGCCCTGCTGCAGTGTAGTAGATGTGCTGGAGAATAAGGAAGGAAAGCGAGATCTGAGCAAAGACACAATTTCTTACATCTCTGCTATGTCTTTCTGGGAACTGAGCTCCTTGGGGCAGACCCTTTTCTCCACATCCAGCTCTCCAAAAAGGAGCCCAACATCCCCATGGCCTGCATGGTGCCTCTTCTTTATGTCAGATGGGTACAGGCTCTTCATCTCAGCTTCGCTCTCTACTGTGTGCATCTGACCTTTTAACCTCAAAGCAAACCCTACATGTCTTTATCCAGGGCAAAATTATTCACCTAGCAGGGAGAAGTGGGCTGATGTCTGTGGCAGTCTGTTGGGCTCAGGGGCTGCAGTGTGTTAGTACAGCTACCACCTCCTGAGTCACTAACCCCAGGCTGGATGTACAGGATGCAAACCCTTCATTATAGGAACTTTGTCAGCTAGATACATGCTCTTTCCTCTTCCTTGCACTTTGAAGTGGTTTTGTGGTCATACAAAAGCTCTTCAGTCAGCACAGCTTCGCTGCAAGGCAGCAAAGTAGTTACGGAGATCAGGGATGGAGTTGCAAGGAAGACAGAAATTGTACTTTTGCATTTATTTGGAAACTATATTTTAATCTGTTTGTATTTCTGCAAGGTTGAAGCATCTCAGAATTCATTTAAAAGAGCCACCATCTTTATCTGTGCCCACCACTGTAAGGCAGACCTGAATCAAGAAGCAGCATCTGGGGCTTTATGAGCTACCAGCACACGCAGCAGAGGCTTTTTTGCCATTGCCTTCCCTCTTCTCCCTGCTAGAAAAGATCACACGCTCCAATTCCCCAGGCCCTAAAATTGGTTCTGTCTGTGAAAATCACTTTGTCCTAAGGTCCGCTGAGGCCACCTGACTATGTAAGCAAATAGGAGAGGTTCTGAAAAAGCTTTGCTGTACACAGGCACTTTATCACAGTCACAAGGCATGTGCAGGTTAGGAAAAAATAATAAAGCCTGCGTGGAAGAGCATTTTATCAATCGTAAATGCCCACTGAGTTTAGAGCAGTCATTTCAGGAGATCCATTTCTTAGACCTCTTTATTCAGTCTCCATCTTTTGTCTATCTCATATATTGAGGTATATCCCCTCTTTCTAAATTGGCAGTGCCTTTCATCAAACAGAAATTAATTCCACTTGATTTTCACGTAAGTCAGATTTTAATTTTTTTTTTTTTCCCTCTTGGTTTAGGTTTTCTCTACCTTTTTTGTGTTTTCTTTCGTCCGTGAATTTCTTAGTCTTACCCTTTCCCTCCTCTCTCCTTGTTCTTCCCTAGTACATGCTATCCTCTCAGGTTTTCCTGTTTGATGGCTGAAATATAACAGGGAGCAGCTGCTTTCACTGCTACTTCTGACACTACAGATATAAGCAAACAAGTGATGAGGCTTTGAATAATACAAGCACCTGTAAGTTGACCTTTTTTTTTTCCCCCATTTCTCTTGATTTGGAATTAAAGGGAAATCAAACAGCCCAATGCCTCACCTGCAATATAGTGAGTCCCATGCTGAGCAAGGCTGTATGGCATACAAGGTTATGTCCTTTATTACAGAGCTGCTCAATTAGCATCATGTCCTGAGGGCCAGACAAGAGCTGCCCAAGGTCCTGTTCCTTGTTCAAGCAGAGGGCTCTGCCCCCGTCTCACTGGCATCCTCCTCTGTGCAGCTGTGGTGCTGTCTGGTTCACACCACCCTCCTCTTTGGAGCTATGAATAACATCTCTGCTGCAAAGCAAATCTGGATTTCAATGCCAGAGGCTGGGAGGTATGACAGGCTGCTGTGCCATTTGATTCCTGTGTGACACTGAGAATAGCCATTGTGGGACAACTGATGAGATAGAACTCAGGAGCTCCAAAAGTTTATGCTGCCTTCTTCATCTTAGAAGTGCCCCTGTGAGACATCTCTCTTCTTAGCAATATCGTTTCTTCTGCTATGAAACCTAATTGTTATTATTCCCACTCCTCTGATTTGGATTTATGCTAAAGAATGAAATCCCTTAAATTTTAAACATGTCAAAGGACAAAAAAGCTTCCTAAAGAGACAAAAATGTTATCCTCTGCATACTTTTTCCTGTCATACAAAAGAACATAGTGGTTGTTGAAATTCAACATCCTGGAGCTCAAAACCTTCTGTTTCCCAACTGGAAGAGGTGGCAGGCTGGGAAGTCTCCCACATGGCTCCACCAATACTCTTGGCCTTCAGCAAGAAGGGGACACCTCCGAACACAGCAAAGTAAGTTGACAAGATGACCCAGCATGGCTATAGCTGTCTTCAAACAGCAACAGGGCTGAAATAGTGCTCTGGTTGAGAAACAAAGTCTATCTGGTCAAGAGTAAAGGCCCATTTTTACAGGGCAGAGCCCAGTACCCCTGCTGGTACCATGCCTGCCTGTTCTCCCAACTCATTTTGGTGAAGAGGCGCATCAGCTGTTCTGATTTAAATCTGATTTAAACAGTTGATTTCAGCAATGTCTCTTCTCCATTGGTTTTGTTTTGAGTCTGTTAGAAAGCAGCTACTGTTGTTTGCCTCCCTGCCACAGACAGGATGCTCAAAACCCAGTGCTGCAGCATGTAACAGTGGTGCATCTGAGCAATGACTTGGGTCCCTGTGCCCCTGCCTTTGCTTGTCTCAGGGGCACAAACCTTTAGTCATCCTGGCCAGCTGACCTCTGTGCAGAGGCACTGTACAAGAACTGCCCAGCCAGGGCTTGCCTCCAACAGGCAAGTTTGGAGCATCTCTGCCCCTGTGGCTTATCCTCCAATGGCATTCAGCCATGAGGAATTATTACATATAAAACTGCAGTTTGGAAATATTCTGGGTGCATTATTTCAAGCCAAGGAGACCACTCTCCTTCAAATGGGACTTCGAATTGTAAATAATGTCACTTGTCTTTATAATAACAGACACTCAGTTAATAGGATGGCAAAGTTCATATGCTACCTTATAATTAAAAAACAAGGAGAAAGACAGACCACTTAAAAGGGTTTCCCACTGTGACAAATTCTGTGGATAATAACGCTTTTACACTGCTGTACAGCACTACTGTGTTGGCTGTAAATCCTCCAGCAAGGGTAATGAATAGTATGGTGAGCCTTTAATTTGTTTTGTAGTCTGATGCCTTATCTTTTCCGAAAATAACAGTGCAACGCTTGAATCGCTTGAACAATTGATCCAAAATGTATCTTAAAGAAACAGCTTTGCTTCCCTGCCAGCGCCTAATTCCAGTCGCATAATTAAAGCAATATAATTTGCATTTCTGAGGTATGTGACTTTTGGTCTGCACAAATAGATACCGTGTCCATGATTTAATTTGAGTTTTTCCCTCCAGCTGCTCACTTTACGTGTCTTCCTGTACATTGTCCTCAATTTATTTTATTTTTTATCATTATTTTTATTTTTCACTGTGTGTCTCAAACACTCCCACCCCCTCCTTCCACCATAAATTTCTGTGGCAGGAACCAACCTCCTTCCCTGTCTCTCAGCAGTCTCTTAGCACAAAACCCTAGGTGAAGCTCGTTTCACAGTAGATGGCATTTCAGATCTTAATGGGCTCAAACTCTTAATTTCTTCTGCACCTTTGTTAACCTCAGAACATAGCAAGTTCACAGCTGGTTTTTTTTTTCCCTAAAGTATAATAAAAGAGACCCCTCCTTCCATTCTCCCATTTCCTTCTCAGAATAATTGAAAAGCAGCCCTCTAAACCTCCAATAATTTGTTTTGAAGCCAGCTATTTCCTCAAACAGTTGCAGAAAATGAAAGTTGATGAAAGTTGTTGATAGGAGCTGCAGTTTCATTTTTTTCTGTTCATTACTTCATGCCACTTTAACCCCTGGCTTTTCTCCCATCTCTCTTGACACCTGTATCTGAGTTGTCATTTTATCATGGATAAAAACCATCAGGCTTAAATATGCATTCATTGACCTGTGAGAGGTTTGATTCGTTTTCTGCTGAACAATTTGCAAAAAAATAACCCACTTACAATTTATTTGAGTGCTGGAATTCAAGACATCATAGAGAATAATTTTAACAAGTCATTGATTGGGAGATTGAAACTTGCCTTTAAGATGTGCATGGTAGTGCTAGCAAAAGCTATTCTCTCCTGAAGGCTACATGTGAGTGGGTTGTTCAGACAAAGCTCTTGCTCCTTTTTCCTGTTGCTGCCATTAGCTTTGTTCCATCTGAGTCGCTCTCATTCTTTGCATGGCCTGCTCTGTGTACGCTCCTTGCCAAATTTACATCCTAAGTTGGTTGTGTCAAAATCTTTGTACAATTATTTATTCATGTTTTTTCTTCTCAAATGTAGATGTTTTCTCTCTGGGACTGAATCCCAGTTTCCTTCTATTTATTGCTGCCCATAGCTTTAGGTTTTTTTGGGGTGCAGGGTTTCCAGAGTCCTGTGGGTGGTAGGAGAACCTGAGCTGCCACTGATATAGCACTTGACTTGATGTACTGCATTTCTCTTTCATCAGCTTTCTACACAGCTGACCAGAAAATGAAACCTACATTTCTAAAACCTTTTGGAGAGCTGTAAATATTACCCATTATACCCATTTATTTGTATATGTATGGTGTTGGCATTTTAGGGTTGGGTTTTGGTTTTTTGGGTTT
>NDXB01003612.1:29061-116630 GCA_002631895.1 Agapornis roseicollis | reverse complement strand
CCCCCCGGGGGGGGGGGGGGGGGCTGTGAAAGCCCTGTAACCCACTGGTGGGATGGGCTGCTTGTTTTTCTACTGCTGAAAAGCAGGAAAAGTTGGATATGGATGGGAAACATTTCCAAAAGACAAAGTTAGTCACAAGGACAGTTTCAGTGTGATAACCCAGAGGAGGAAATCCTATCAGTGTGAGCAAGAGCTAGAATAAACAAGTCACTACAAATACTTGTTTCCCCTTTAATAAATATTTGACTGAGGTCACCAAACTTGCCTGAGCTGGATCTGTGTTTGATAATGCAGACCATTCCTCCATCTTACAGCTGAATATTGGGTTTTCTTGGTTTAGAAGTCAGAGCTAGCAAACCTGTTTGCACACAGGGTTTCCTGCCCTGTAAATTAGCAAGCGATCCAGAACTGTTGTTACTTGGGTATACTATAAAAACGCAATTACATGGTCTCTATTCTTTTTAATTACATCTAGTTAGTGAATGTTTATTCTTTGTCTCTCTCTCCCAGGCCACCACTCAAAATTGTTTCCAAAAAGTAATGCTGAGCACATCACCCAGAGCCACATGCCAGGAGGCACAAACAAACAAGGCAGTGTAGAGCCATATCACCATGCCACGCTTGTCCTTGATGGTTCAAAAGAGTTTAGATGACATATCCCTCCACTTTATTTTCCTCAAATACACTCTTTGGTCTATAGTAAAGAAATAATTGAGGTATTCCTCTGGTCCCAGTTTCTTATTTTATGCTTAAGAACATTCCATTTTATTGTGCTTAGGTATGCAGGGTGAAGGATGGGAGCAAACCTGAGAAGCACCTGAGAAGAAAACCCAACAAATGGTAATTTCCAGTTGCAATGTATTCCCATTCATCTTTCTGAGCTTTCTACGTAAGTATCAGACCTCATCCTATGGGATCCTAGCTACTTGGTATTGCAAAAACTCTCTGGCCAGCATAATGCACTGCGAACTTTCCAACCTGCACTTGTCATTAAAGTATTTTCAGACATATCAGCATTGCCATTTGCTGTGAGATTATTTCCTTGTACTATGTATCTGCAAGCACATAGTCTCACTGTACAAATATACAAGCTATCAAAATATTTTAAGTCCCAAGGAGATAGCAGCCATCATCTTGAGTTTGGAGGAAGACCTGCTTGATTTCAGAAACAAGCATGACAATTACTTCTCAAATCCTGCAAGCTGACATCCTAATTGCACAGAACATGCTCTGCTTTGCTCTCTAAAACACAAATCATCTCATAGCTCATAAGGAAACTGCATGGATTCCTGGTAACCAGAATCTACAACAGCCTCATTTTCCCTACACTGGTGCTGCTGGAGCACATTGACTTCTCAAAAACGTAGTGCTCCTACTTGTAATGCAGTGTTTTACATAGTGAAATATTTAACAGAAAATGCAGCAAAGCTGTTGCAACTCTATGTGAGAGATTTGGTAAAATATGTTATGTCCTAAAGGCTAAAGAAAACATGGCACAAGTTGTCTAGCTGTCTGAGAGCCAAGGTGTTAAGTAATTTTCTTATCTCAAACTGCATCCTGTAAATTGGATATAAAAAGGACTCAAGCATCCACAGAATTGCCAGCTTAAAATGCCACTACCTTTTATTGCAGCTGAGGAAAGGGTGTTACAGTCTGGTGCTTCACAGGGAACCTGAGGGAGAAATTGTCAGGCCCTAAAATTTTGTGCTTGCTGTCACATCTGCTGCCTTACTGTAGGCAGCAGTTCCTAAAGTCTTAGGTTTTGCAATGGGTGCCAGTGTTCACAAACCTCCATCTCACTTGGACTACTCACAGGAGCAGAGGAGGCAATCTTCCAAGGCATGACAGAATATCTGCAAATACACAAGTGCAAACTCTATGTCAAGCATACCCCAACTGCTGACATAGCCCTACAGCTCAACCTCCTCCAAACTGTGCTGGTCTGCTTCTTGAGCCAGTAGTAGGAAAAATACTGGAACCCAAATACCTGTATGTTCATATAAAGACACAGAGGCATGAACCTAGCTTTCTTTTTACTAAACACAAAATACAAATCAGGTTTGATTTCTACAGCCTGTGGCACATGTATAGATTCAGACACTGGAGAGGGACAAGTTTTCTCAAGCATTTTTCTGCTGCTATATTTCTTCCAATATTATTTTAATCTATTTCCCAGTGCATCCAAAGAACAAGAGCAAAGTCTTTCTGTGGCTAATCTAGTGACCATAAATTCTCAGACCATAGTGAAAGCTTGTGTGACCTCATGGATAAAGTGTTTGCTTCATAATTTGAAGGTCATAAATTCAAATCCTGTTAATAGTCTCATCTTATTAAATGCCTCATAGCTTATTTTCAGCAGTATAATTACACACTAGGTCAGTTAATTATTACTGAATTCCTCCAGTAACAACAAAAAGGGCAAACTACCCACTAAAACCAACTTAGAAATAATACTTACAAAATCATTAGCAATTTAAACAGTCCTATTAAATGATACAATTAGGTTTAAGTAGATTGCTCATTAGAGTAATTTTCTGTACTCATAGCTGTACAAAAGTCTTAAAGGCCTTTTTGGGAACTGGGGAGCTTCATGCATTTCCAATAATGTAAGCATGCCATGACTGGGGCTAATATGTATGCATCTGATTAAATAAATTGGCTGGGGGAATTGATACACATGCTTATGGGAGCTCTTGATCAGAGAGGGAGATCTATTTTCTTTAATAGAATCTTGTTTAACTTATTGAAAGACATACCACAGGCCTTTCCTGAGTTTATTGGGAAGAATGGCCCTATTCCATATCATAACAGCAAATGACACCTTGTTTTGAACCTGTATTTCTTGGAGAACATAATACAAAAAAACCAGCTTTCTGTGGGACCCTATGGGCAAACATCAAAATTAATGTGCTGCTTCATTAACTTTTGCATGGAAACACTTGCCTGTACTGACCTGGGAGAACATACAATTGTTTCTCAGGGCTCATTGGCAATGCTTTTGCTCACATTGAGTAACACTTGATAGAGTAAATAACAAGCCATAGAAAATGCCTGTGATTTAAAGTACAGCCACATGTTAGAAAGTTAGTCTGTGTCTTCTAGTCATGCTCTAGAATGCTAAAGAGATTTCTGATTATCAGTTGTGTTTTATTTCCTGATAGCTTCTTTGTTTATTAGTGTTGGATAAGCTCAATGATGTCAGACAGCATGGAAATGATGAATCACTCGAGCCGTTCCTTGGGCAAGCTTGCTCAGGGAAGGCAAGCCTGACTGCCTGTGATTTCTGGGAGACCCGGATGAAAGCATGAGAGCTCTGATTTCACCTTCAGGCATGTGCCAAGAGAAAAGTACAAAGCTGGGGAGAAAAATTCCTCATTGCCTTAGAAAACCCTGTCTCTGCTGGGAAGATGAGGGGCAGGAGAGTGAGGCACTCCTTGCTGAAGGGAGAGAGACTTCCATGGCTGCAAAAGCCTAAAGCAAACCAGCCCTCAAGGGGTTTTTATACCTGTACAAAAGTATATAGTCTTGTGTTTCCAGAGTAGGTTTTGACGTGACAATTTTAGCTTAACGTGTCAGAATTTAAAAAGAAATAAATAAAAATAATAATAATAATAAAAAAACCAACAAAAAAAGCATTCTTTTCAGAGGTGACTTTCAAGCTAAGGCTAGGACCATTTGTCTTGAAGCTCATTTCACATTAGGATGTTTCTCACAATATGTTAAGCCCTAAAGGGATGTTAAAATGAAAAATGTGTTTTAATTATTTTATATGGGTTAAACAAAGCGGCTTGAAACTTTGTCTGCTTTGTACAGCCATCCATGCATGAAATTAAGAGAATTCTATATTACACAGCCAGAGGAATAGAGTACCAACATTACAATGAGGTTCAGACCCATCACAGACCTCAGCACTGGGGAAAGAGAACAACCGCTTTTCTGTGTAGAAATACAGACCTCCCTGGTGAGGTTTGTGTACAGGACATACATGTATCTTTGCAGATAGGTTGTCTTGTAAATAAAGATGAAATTAATTGTCAGTAGCAGATATGAATCTATGAGAGCAAGTCAAATATCAGTGTCAATACACAATGTTATTGATTGTTCCGCAGGTGAGGATTTACTTGCCCTATCAATCATATCCTTTGAAAATACTTACTTATCCCCATCCTGTGGAACACAATGTCTAATGAGGTAGCCTCATGTGTGTTTTCCTTCTCTGAGGCAAAAATGAACCACTGTTGTGGTTAGTTTATCCTTCTGCATGGCTGCAGCCAAAGGAACTGAGTATTTCCTTCTTCCAGACTGCTGGTCAGTTTGGCAGAAGGGGCTGACCTTATGCATACAGCACAGGATGAAATAACACCTGAAAAGTGTTCAGAGATGAAGATTTTACCATGCTGAGCTGTGCTACTGAGAATCTAAGGTCTTGATTTGAAGTCTAGAGGTAATAGGAAAGAAATACTGAGGAGCCGAGGATAGCAAATGAGACTTCAGAGTGCTTTCTTGGAAGAAAAGAGTTATTTTTGCACATCTTTATACTACCCTACACAAAGCTGTAAAGGTAACCTTAATGGTATATTTTCATTGCAAATTTAAAAATGCCTGTTATACCCCTGAGGTTCAGGACACAGACTCTATCTTTGATGAAGATTTATTTAACTCATGCACTAGCATGCTTCCTGATCTTTTCAATTCAATTAAAATGTAGCTGTGGCAATGACTAATTTATGCAAAAACCTACTATCCCAAATTTTAATATACAGCATACTGCTTATCACGTATTTTTTTTGTTCCTTACATGATAGAGTGCCAAATGAGAACTTTCTATTTTCCAGGAGACTTCTTTTATAGTGGAAGAAATTTGAGATGATAGTGGAAGAAATTTGACATGATAGTGGAAGAAATTTGAGATGATAGTGGAAGAAATTTGACATGATAGTGCTCATGAGCAGCAAGAAACCAGAACTGCATTATTTTTGGGTGGTTGCTTTTTTGATTTTATTTTTTTTGCCTAAACCATAATCCAAAAAACCTGAAAGGAAGGAAGATTAGGAAAATTGGTACACAAGCTTATTATATGTACACAAACATTTTAAAACTCATCTGGGTTTCTTTATTCTTGGTTTAGATGACCTTGACGGAGGTTACAGAATACACTAGCTACTGCCAAAAAAAAGTCCTAAACACTGCAAACTGAGAAAATGGCATTTTTCCCTTCTCCCACCTCCAGAAAAAACAAGCAAAATCTAAAGCAGGCATATTGTCTTACAAAACAAAAGTCTGAATATTTTCCCTACTAAAATCAATGATTATACTCCTCTGTTGAGCTGTGGCCCTGATTATAGCTCCCTGAAAATAAATTTATTTGCAGTTTTGCATCATCTGTGTTTAATTTTTAATTCAGTTTGAATTTGATGAATTATTTCAAAGAAATGAAAAAGTAATGAAAACTTACTTAGCAATTAGCACTCCATGGCTCCTTGCAAAAAGGCAGTGCATCTTTGGAAAGCACAGAAGAAAAAAATCAAAGGCAGCAAATTGGGGTTTCTGTCATATTTGCCATGTAAGGAAAGAAAGCACACCAAAAAAGTATCAATGTTACAATTCAAACAAGCATTGCATTAGGCTTTCAAGTGGTAGCTCTATATTGTAGATGTTATTTACCCTGTAGCCAGTAGTGCTTTTCCTAGTCATAATGGAATGCACGGATAAAGTTATCAGGTTGATGTGGTATGGAATAGATGGAAGCAAAATAAGAAAAACATACAAAAGGAACAGGAGCACAATAAAATGAGATGTGCACATGTGCATCTTTGTATTCAGATACATTCATTGCTGTAAAAACACTGAAGTCAAAGGATAAGGTTAATAAAGCCAATTCTTGGGCACTGAGTAGAGGTTGCTCAGGATATGCAATTCATAGATTTCAAGTATTTGAAAAGACTCTCAAATGCTTGTCATTAGCTGTCTATCCTTAGACAACTCTTACTAATGTATTTGAACTCTTTATTTGGTTTGTGTTTTGCTTATGGTTTTGCTACTCTGGCAGCCACAGAAATCTCGTCTGCCATCCCCATAGAACAAATAGTACAGCAAAGGAAACATGTAACATGAGAGGGGAAAAATAAAAGTAGGAGAGGGTAGGGATGAATTTGGTATGACAGAGAAGGGATCATGAGCTGGATTCAGTTCAGCATGAGTACTGCTTGCCTAGTAATCACCTCTGACCTACTGCAGTGGATTTTTGGCATAAAAGCTGTCATCTTTCAGATAAACTGACCTCAAAATGTGCTACTGAGTAACCATGAGATGCAAAAATGAACTTTATGAGAAAAGTTAAAAGAATTTGTCTCAAATAACAAACTAAGAAGTAGGGCTGAAGTATGCAAAACAAGAGAGATGCACACAGAAATGGGAAAACCATGCTGGGTATATTGAGCCAGGGCTGCCTGCTGGACTCTGGAAATGCAGACGAAGGTGTCAGAGAGAGATCTTTGGAGGGATCTGTGCTGTGTCAGGCTGTTTACCAAACTCTTCTGCTATCAAAACTCTCATCAGTTTCTATGGATGTTTCAATAGGAAACTAAAAAACAGGATCAGCTTCCTGCGAAATTTTCCTTCTCAGGAAACTGCTTCAGAATGGCGAACTGGATGATACCAAGCATGGGGTTTTAGCTGGCCTCAGAGGTGCAGTGAAGCGTGCCTTCTGCTAGGAAAAAAAATACAGCAGGGAAAGCATTCACAAAGCTGGGCCCCAGGAACAGGACAAAGCCTCATTCCTGCTGAAATCAATGGGCACAGGGCTGCTGATGCACTTGGGACAGGACTCTGCTGCTAGGACAAGGGGCTTCAATGCACTACTTATTGACATGAAGGATCATTTTCAATTGTATTGATCTCCCATGGACTATTCACAGAAATAAGGCATTTCAGATAGTTTTACTTCATGTCATTCATGACCAGCATGTCTTAACGCTACCTAGATACTCACAGTCCTGAACTCTTTAAATCAACAGGAGTCATTAATTGCAACAAAGTTCTACATGGTTTCCAAATAGGGAAGATGGACGTTTTAGCAGAAAACAGTATTAACAGGTCATAGCCACTGCATTAAAACATTCAGCAATGGGCAAACAATAGGAATTAGGGTAAACAAAAGAGTAAGCATTTGCAGAGGTGTGTACTATATGCACCAGAGGTGCTATGAGCACGGAAGTCAAGTCCAAGTGACTCAGCAGCCAAGACAAGTACATTTACCCTTGGGACTGCACATATGTTCATTGTTCTACCTGCGCATTGGCATATTATATTAAGAGCAGAGTACTGGAGTAGAAGTATTTGCATGGTTTTAATGTTTACAGCCTTTTCGCTTAAGTATTTCATTGTTAAATTCTATTTCATTGTTATGTACATAGACAGTTATTCTGTAAGTAGAGTGATTTCTCTCTGTGGTGATCTAAAATTCTGTTGAGAGTTTCAGTGTACATCTCAAACAGTGACTGCGGTCAGAAGTATAACCAGCTTCTTTATGATTTCTTCATTAATTTTTAACTTTCAGTTTCCTATTTTCTATGCAACTATCACAAAATAAATACCAGCTCCATGATCACTTGTGTGCAATAATCCTGGAACCCTTTAGTGTGCTACTACAGGAAAAAGGAAATAGGTTTTGAGCTCCTTGAGAACTGAATCATCACCAGCCCATCAAAGTGTAAACAGTGCTAAGCATGAAGGAAGAGCAACAATAAAAAACAAGTTTGTGGTAACAAAGAAGTCAGAACTGCAAAACAACGAACCCACTCCAGAAATGAGAGGCTCTAGGAAGACTTCCGTGTGTGGAGGTGGTGTCAAAGCAATGGAATAGACAAGGGCATAGGAAAGGAAAACCAAAACAAACCAATCAAATCCAGCATTTTATATTTTGACCTTCCTTTAATCCAGTAACATGCTAATTACAGGCAACATTGTTTTTAAAAGACTGCTTTACTCAGGAAAACTTTAAAACCTGATGTGCTTCGATAAGCAACATTCATCTAAAGTAAACCTGACCTAACAGCTTAAAGCTAAATAATAAAGACCTGAATTAAAGCTCTGGAAAGGTTGTAGGTTAAGGTCAACGGGCTTACTGGCACCCAGAAAATAAGTGCTGCTTTCAGATATCTATCACAAAAGAGTAAGCATGACCATAGCTTAAGATAGGATATTCTCCTAGAAGACTGAAAATGAGGCTTCCAGACCATCCACCACAAGCTTTCAGATGTTTTACTTAGTGATGATTTCTTGCAATGCAAGCAAAAATTCTTGAAGAATAGATTCTCCCCTCTAAGGGCTGGGACCTAAACACCAAAATACAAAGTAATGTACTATTTGCTTCCCTTCTAGACAAAGAAGTCCTGGGAACAGAGCAAGGGAAGATGCTTCTGAAGCTTTCAGTGTTTTCTCCCATAGTACTTTCTCCTCACGTCAGCCTAGAAGCCTATATCAAAATTAGAGCCTACTCTTAGTAGGAAGGACTTGAACACAAGTTCCTGACAAAGAATGCTCTAATCACAGCATTTGACTACCTGAAATTACCAGGGACTTCCCCTACAGTCTAGATACCTTTTCCTGCTGGTACACTCTGCCCCAGAGCCCAGCTATAGCTGAAATAGAATGTATGGAGCTGTAACTAGAAAGTCAAAGCAAAGCCCTCCACACCAAACATGTCTTTTTGTCATTTGTTTGTTATTTTAAGAATCCCAAATGCTGTTAAATATAAAAAAGCAAAAGAGATATATTTTGCTAGAAACAAGATTACCAGTTGTCGAGAGTCAGTGAAGCCCCACCATACAAGAGATCCTCAACAGCCACTAATAAGATGAAAAAAGATCAAAATAAAACCAAAACCAAATGTAGAGACCTTTTCTTCCCTTATTCTTTTTTTATTTTTTTTTTTTTTTAAAGATTTTAACCCTTCTGTGCTCCAGACACCATCCCACGTGAAGAATGTAAGCTCTGTAGTGATGGCACGAGTGTTGTGATAAATAAACAACCTACTTGGGACAAATAGGAGAAAGGTAGTACTTTTGTCTGGAGGTTAGCTCTTAGTAGAGAATATATAATGTATAGTTACACATATAGGTGAGTGGGTGTTATTTTACTATGAAAGCAAGAGGAAGCTAAAGTATAGGAGAAATTACTTATTTTAAGCCACTTTCTCTTGTGGAAGCAACTTCTAGTATCAGATGAGCAGTTATATTTCTGGATGCAGTATAGCAAAAAGTATTTACTGAGACTGAAAGCTGTTCTGTATTGTAAGAGATGCCTTCTGTGACTGCTTTTGAGGAAAAAGAAGAGATAATGAATAGATATAATAGAAAGGTGAGATAAGTAATTTTTGCAATTCTCAAGCTTTCTTATAGACTTGTGCTAAAAAGTAAGGATGGCCTAAAAGCTATGTTCTGCAGGTCTATTCAATACTTGCTTTATCTACCATAATGATCCTTAGGTTAGGTAGTAACTTTCAAGATTGCTGTCAAAAAGTGTAGAGATTAAATTCAGTATTTCACTGATACAGAGGAAGATATACTGATCTTCATTGTCTTGCCACTGGTTCCAATGCCTCTTAACCTTCTGATATTAAGCCATAAAACAGTTTCTGTAAACCAGGTTATAGATCTGAATAAACGCAACAAAGCTTTTTTTGTAAATGTAAATAATCAAGGCTTAAGTTCTCTGCATAAATAGTATTTTTCCTGTGATCAAAAAGATGTGTAAAAATAAAATAGAATAATGAGAGAGGACTAGGATTTAGTCTGTTATTAAACACATATTTCTGCAATAAAGTATTTGCATAAACATGCTAGAAATTCAGTGGAGTTCAAATACAGTATGATCAAGAACAGTGTAATTAAATTACAATTTAAAACATGTAAACCATCTGCACTGCAATGTGGATCATAGTGCTACACTGGGAATATTCATGATGAGTTTTGTATTACGTAGTAAAATAAAATCTACCAGAGCTCTGCCTGGCTTTCAGTCCCTTCAACATTTGCTATTAGTAGAGCATTCCCCTTGGCCTTGTCTAACTTAATATTGAGTGTTACACTTCTATGGCTCCATAATTGCTTCGAAGACTGTACAAAAGCTGAATCTAATGTGTTTCATCTTGTATCTGTCTCCTCTAAGAAAGGAGAGATTCTCCTCTTACTCGTTGTCAAAATAAGAATAGAATTGACACTGAGAGCCCTAGGTGAACTTACAGGAGTTCAAGTGAAGAGATTAAAGCAGGCTGGAGAATATTCAGAATAAAGAAAAAAGGTCTCGTTATTGTTATATTAGTCAAAATAAAGCCTTGCTGACTGTTTTTATGCTAGTGGCTACTATACCAGAAGGTAGCAGCTGGAATTTAGGAGTCTGTTGAAGACATGAGTTTCTCTGATATTTTGGTTTCTGATGTTTTTGACTTTGGAAGCCATGGCATGCATACCAAGAAAATACAGTTGACCTCCTGAGCCAACAGGTATTTTTCAGCTACTAAAAAAAACTAGCTTGGTTTAACGTAATTCTTTGCTTAAAGCAATATACAGAAACACTTCTGCCTTCCCTAGCTTCAATTCTTTGGAGGTTAAGGCACTCTGCTGACACCTCTCCTCTTAGAGGCTGCTTTCCAGGAATGACCAGGAAAGGCCACATCCTCCTACTGGGTATGAGCCCGAGCCCTTTGTCCCAGTTTTTCAACACCTGCATTGAGCCCTTCTGAGAGGGAGCAGGTAGGCACTGGCTGACTTGCCATCAGCTCTCACTAATAGGCTGCAAAACTTCAATATCAGGTGAAGGACACTTCTTTGATTTGCTGCTTTACTGGCTAATAGTGTGCTTCTATTCCCAGTTTCACTTAGGTGCCAGAGGGCTGAAATGCATGTAATGGGGGTTCAGCAACATGTTGCCAGACAATGGTCTGTGGCAGCCTCCTGCTACCGCTTGATCCTGTTGCCATTTCCACAACTGCTGGCTTTCAGCAGAATTTCAGGCTAATTTGAGGAGGCTGGGGTACAGGTAGTGATCAAGAAGTGGTGGAGTCTTAAATATTCTGAGAAAGGAGTAGAAAGGGTAGAAATAACTTGTAAAAAATAAGCAGGCTGGGCATTACGGGTGGGCATGCTGTTAAATCAGAACTGCAAAAGAAATTGGTACTATGTAAGACAGTTTGATGCAATTTCTTTCTCTCATAATTTTCCTTTAGGACTAGGAAGACTTTGCTTCTTTAATGAACAAGGCAAACTGATGAAAACTCTTAATTGCTTTGTTATGTATGTATTTTGAAGAGATGGTTCTTCTTCCTAGACTGTGAAGTGAACTATTCTATCTCTCAGATTCCTGAAAATCTGAGTTTATTTAGGACTGGATTTGCCATCCCATGCTCTTGCAGACTTAAACAAGGCAAAGGATTAAAAGCTGGCAGAAGCTTTTCTAGGTACTCCTATCCAAGACACTAAAACTATCCTGGAGAGGTGCCTACTGGCATGTCCAAAAGGACTCCTCTTCCTGACACTTCTCAAAAGGGAGAAAGGAAACTCTTTACATACAAGCTCTTGTAAAACTGTAAGCAAAGTGGATTATTAAAAAAAAAAAAGACACCCTCCTACCCCCCAAAAAAACCCCAACAAAACATAAATATCTGGCGCAGAATTTATGCTACATTAGATATCACTGTACATCACAAGGAAATCTTGATGAATCAGAAATTTAATACCAAACTAGACAGCAGTCCTGGATCAATGATTCTGTAAGCTGTGGACACTGCATCGGAAACAAAACTTCATTTCAATTCAAAACCTATGCAAAAGACAAACGATGCACTACCCAACTTTCTTCCACTAAGTATTGAGCACACTGAATAAAACTAGTCATGAGCAGACTTTCAGTAAAGCAAGAAAATGGCCATAAGATACTGCAGGTGTATAAAATCCTTCAACAGTGATGGATTTCCAGTCTAGTTTCTGATAATTGGCAACTAATTGCATGCTCTCTCAAAGGGATTCTTGTTACCTGTATCAGATGAGGACTGTGATCCTCAGTGGCCAGATAGATGTGCTTTTCAAGTTAAGAATATCCACAAAGAATATTTTTGGATTGGATCTGTAAAACATAAAACACTTGTGTGCCTTACAGAGAAAGTTGGATTGAAAATCCCTTTTGTAATCAAAACAACAATTTACATGGACAGACATAAGCTGTTAAAGGGAGTATAATTATTGCTTCCTACTTCCTGTAGAGGAGTATGCTGGCATGAGAATGTATGGGGTTGGTAGGCTCATTTTTAGTTAATTGCACATATTGTTTCATCCTTTTGTATCCATCTCGAAATATTTGCTAAGTGACAATTTCCTTACACCTAAATGATCCTATTTTGATTGAATAAATATAATTTCTTAGGACTAGGAGTGTAGAGTAAATCCCATTAATGTTGTTTCTTTTGCTGCAGCAAATCTGCACCTGTGTTTTGACAATTCTTAAACACAGATCACAGACTGTTTATTATTCTAACTTGAAAACATTGAAAACAAGCAAGCATAGAACTGACTGTTCTAAATCCTTTTCCCTATAGCATGTGAAGAATAAGAGAACTTAGTGTCTGTCTTCAGTGTGAAATATGGACCAGTTTTAAATCCAATTTATTGTTTGTCTGGAACAATTATATTTTCATAGCTCATTGAGATTGTCATGCATGATTTGTATGTCTAATAAATAATGCATTCCAGTTAGTCTCTGAACCCCCCTAGAACAAAGATTATGGACTCCCAAAGGACTGCTGGCAGATGGAAATTTAGTATAAAATACCTATTTCTTACCCCAATTAAAGTCTAAAAAGGTATCTGAACAAACTCACTGCATACTCTTCTTATTGCTCGCATCTTGCCTTTCAGTAGTTCTCTGAGCTGAGGTACCAATGCAATACAGCTTTATTTGATAGAAACAATATTTCACAGTTAACACAGTTTGTTTGCTGCATTTAATATTCAGTGTAATGATCAGATCACGTAATCAGATCATGTAATGTTGTCATTAGTTTGGTAAGAATAAAAATGGACCAGAGGGAAAGAGAACTGGTTCAGGGCAGTCTTATGGACTGTATTCCAGCCATGAGCTTTCAGTTTTCATCTCTGGGATATGAACCTCCAAAACCCACAGGAGCAGGCAATTGTAAATACCTGGCCTCCTCGGTAGGTTGGTAGGTCTAAAAGCATCTTCCATATCCTGGGTAGGTTTTCATATGCATGTTCCTGTCATGTCTTCCTGCAGAGCCAAATTGGAGCTGGAACATTCAGTTATAATGCAGTGGACTCACACCATTTCGTTTTTGACCAAGGCTGTTATTGCACCTGCACAGGGAGGCTGTGACATCAAAGGCAACACATGAAAGGGATTTAAAAAAAAGGCCAACCAACAACAGTAAATTTAGGGATTTGATTGTTTGTGTAAATCATCATAGATATGGCATCTTTCTTTGATGTAGCCAGCACAGCAAAAGGTTGGAAGTTCACACTTAAATGCAAACTGCTTTCCAGCTCCTGCATTTGTTGTCCTCCATAGCAATATTTTGGTGTAATAGTTTTCCCCCTTTTATTCTCCCCTTCATAGTTTCCATACAGAGTGATTGCTCATTCATTACTTATGCAGCCCCTGAGGAGTGCAGTACCAAAACATGCTGATGTATAGCTTAGGCTGTCTTTTGGTATATTGAGGTCTTTGAACTATCCCTCCAGCTATGGGTTATAAGAAGGCATTTCAACGAAGCTGAAATGTGCCTGCTGAAAACTCCTGGCAACCAAGCTAGAAGCACCACAATGAAGTGATGGTTCTTGGAAAACCATCCTGGTGGAGACAGCTGTGTTGGGAAGGTTTTCTGTAGCTGGGAGATGAGAACTGTTCTGAGAAGTAGCTTGATGCTGAATGTCATTGTGGTTCCTGTAATCCCCAGTCTCACCCATATCAGAGTTGGAATATTGGTTTTACATCAATAAATGGTAAATTACAAAGCTTACTAATGTTCAGAATTGTACATAAAAACTATTTGTTATTTTAATCATACTTGATCAAGATAACTATAGCTCACCTGCTTAAGCCAGTCAGCTGGGATACTGATAGTTTTATACAGACAAAGGTCTTCATTAAAGAAACTAAGTAAAATCTCACATCACTGATCCATGCCAAAATAGCATTGTCTGACTTAGCAAGTTTGATGCTAACAGGAGCTGCAATACTTTTTGATGTCATACATGGCACATGAGCCACAAGTTTGCTAGCAAGCAGTGACTGTAGATTACAACTCAGGCATAATTTGGACTCACTCCTGCAAACTTGTCCTCATGAAGGAAATCTCAATGAAGTTAGGAGGATTAATTTAGCAAAATATTGGCTTTAAACATCAGTAACTTTAAGATCTGTTCTTGCATCTGAGTAATATTTTATGCCACAGGACATCAGTGTTCTGAAAAAGCATCTTTCAAATACAGAATTTCAAGACCACGCTGCTCCTCGGTGTAATGAGAGAAGTATGTTAGAGCTGTGAATTCAAAGGAATTAAGATGTTCCAAAAGTGAAATTCTAACCTCTTTGCCATTATTATTCTATAGGCATGGGTGAAGTATCAATAATCACTTTGATGTAGCAGTATGTCCAAGCTCAAGTAAAATTGTTTCTGTGAATTGGGCAGATAGTTGGAGAAATTCATAGGTATGCTGGCAAATTACACACAGGATATCATAGTGCTCTATCCCATGGGGCTGTTGAGTGCATCAATTAGTAATGCTTGGTGAGATAGTCACTATTAATTTATTTTTAGTTTGAATAATTTTCCTTTTAATTTCCCCCTATGAAAATGTCTGAAGCCTATGGATTTTTTTTAAAGAAAACACCTGAAATTTGGGTAACTGTCTGGATTTCAAATGCTCACCAGCAAAGCAACTTTTCAGTCTACTCCATCACATGAGATTGTGTGGAGTGCAGTCCCAAAATGATACTGAAAATGTATGCCATTCTTCATCTGCCTTCCAAATCAGACAGCTAACCACAGAGGGAAATGGGTGATCTTTCAGATCAAACTTACAGCAACTTAAAGGTACTGTAATGTTTCATCCTGGAATTCCAAACAGCTTCAAGAGAGGAAACTGCCGTTTCCTGTCCTTAATAATGCATTATTGCTTTAAAAAATACTTCAAATGCATCTCAAGGCACAGAAAAATATTCTAGAGCTTGAATACAAATTATGCACAAAGCAGATAGAATAAAACAGGAAAAAGTGTTCTTTGAAAAACATGTTTCATGCATACTTCACTAAACCCCCTTATTTTCTGCTCTTCTAAATCAGTTAATTGTGCTGATTAATAAGGAATGGAACATGGAAGCTTCTAGTGAGGCAGAGAAAAATACATTATATATTAGAATGCATGTGGCATTCTAAACTGCAATAATAAGAAAGCAATTACACCTACATCACAGATTTTGTATTTCATAGCAATAAACTGTATTTCATATTATGTAGTGAAGAGATGGATTAAATAATGTCCATGAAAGCAGACAAGACTCTATCATTTCAGAGAAAGCATCCCTTGATGGTTTCAGAAGGAACCAGGCTCTTTAACACCTATGGGCAGATGGTGTACTGCGGAAGAGGATTAAAGTTCTCATGAGTCAATTGTTCAGGATTAATTTTAAATTCCTTGAAAATTACACCTAGGAAAGTGTGATGTGGTGTTTGTTTCTGGCAAAACAATTTATTCTCATGTGAACATCTCATTAAAGGTAAGATCCATGTGTAATTCCTAGAGGATTGAAATAAAACCAGCACCAAGTAAACTGCACACTGACACTCTTCCTCATCTCTGGGAAATGGCAATGGGACATTGAGTGCACACATCTGAAATCCTTCTTGCTGTCTTCAAAAAACTTCTGATTAGATTCATTGTGGGATTAAGGAAACATGCTAAATAATCCAGTCATAATATGGAAGTGATGAAGTTTTTGAACATCTGTACGCATCAGTCGAGTCTCATTTCTCAGCATCAGTCATGCAGAAGGAAAGGGGAGCTAACCCTTCTGAGATGACAGCTATGGCATTTATTCTGCCGTAGGCTTTGCATTTCCACAGAGGGATTCTTTGTATCTTTGTTGCTAATTGTGACAGGGTCCCCAAACCTTCGAGGGGGATGCAGCTTCTGTGGATGGGTCTCCCCTAGAGAAAGTGCTGTCTTTGAAATTACTAGGCTGGTGGTGTTACACTGCACACTGCTTGTGCTGATTAGTTTTGATGGATGAACTGCTTTGGAAACAGTATTAGACATTAGTGTGCTCAAAGTGAGCCTTTCATTCGCTTATGGACGTGATTATCCTCGTCCCTCTTTTGACAGTGTTTTGTCAGAGAAGAAAATGGTGGCTCATGCAGAGCGACAGGAGGGGGAAGCTGAACACTCAACCCTTGTGAGCTGATGGGGTTGGAGCTGATGCTGCTCACCATATTGTCCAACTCTGAGGGAGCTGACAACATCAAATAAAGCATTGAAAATTACCTTAACAGTACTCCAGGTAGCACCTTTTGAAGTATCTGGTGACTGATGCATATGAATGACTAAAAGCATTATCTTTCCCTACTAATATTTCCACTAATGATTTCCAATTGGCTTCTCTAACAAGGAAAGCTACAAAAGGGAAGTGAAAACAAACCCGTTTTTTCTGTGCTAGGTATGGCTCTTCAGCTGGAGAAAATGATCCAGTTTTAATAATTGGATCTTTTTCTTTTCTTCTTTTCCTTCTTTCCCTGAAAGCATAAGGGAGAACTGAGAGAAGAACCCAAGTAATAATTGGCTTTATATCAGTGTTCTGTACGTAGCACTGAAGAGACAAAATCCTTCTTGGAAGCCCTGAGGCACGCTGCAGGGGCACAGCCTGGCCACTTTGTGTCTGCTCCTTCAGCCCCTGGGCTGGCACAGCAGCTGTTACTTTTTGCATCTCTGAAGAGGAAGCGTTTCCCAACTAATTGCATAAACACAAAGGGTCTTTTCCCTCACGTCTCTCCCCAAAGGCAGCCAAGCCTGCCTCTGCCCTGAACAGCGCTTTTTGTGCGACCCCCTTCTGCCCTACTGCAGCTTTGCTTTTGTAGCCCCCCCGCCTTGTGTCGGCTCTCTGTGCGCGGTAAATTCAGGTAGCTCAGCCGTGACACCTTGTAGCGTGTGAGTACGTGTGCATGTGTAACTCTGCCAGCTTCAGAAGAATGGCTTGGTCATAGGGAGGTCTGTACATGAGCTTTGAGTGAAGCCCTGCAGTTTGCCCTGCTGCAGCAAATCTGCATAGATTCAGAAATATCTGTGGGTACGTTTGTGTCCAAAAAAGCTCTTTTCCAAAGGCTGTTTCAAATCTCAGTGTCACAAACCAAGCCTTTTATTTTTGCCTTGCATATATTTATATACTATGAAGCTACATCAAATTCCTTTCTTATGCACATATAACAAAACTTAATTAGGATTTAATCTGCCTATTTTCTGAGATACTGGGCAGCGAGTAATTTTTAAGTGACTGTAATGTTCTCATGAACCTGCAGTTTTCCACTGGACAAGCCTTTGGCTCAGGTGAGGCACCTTGTGGGTTACACTGTGGTCTGTGCTGCTGCCTCAAGCATCAGTTCTATCAGGTTAACCAGGCGCTCTTGCCAAGCGATGCAATTTGCCTGCACCTCTTTTTGTAGCTTGCTGCTTCCCCCTGCCTTTGCTAGGGCTCCCTGGGGGAAATCTGTTTTTTCCACCAGCTGTACACACTGACTGTATTGCCACACCTTTGTAATCAATATACTGAACTCTAAACTTTGTGTCTCTTTGATTGGATCCACATATTACTCCAGGCTTTATGGATTTCCTTCCCTGTGGCTCCTGAACAGACAAGGTAGCCAGATCTGCTAGCCACATGCAGTAAAGTCCTCTTATTCATGCCATAATGCAAGGCTGTTCAGCAATCAGATAAAGGGGGCAAGAAGGGGAAAGACTAAAAAGGAGGGCTAGAGGCAGTGTCCTGTTTTGGTGGTGGTGGTCTGTGTGCACGACAGGCATGCAGGTCAGCAGGATGAGAGCACAGATTTTCCATCTCACCGGTGGATTCCAGCTCTGCCCTTGAACAAGATTGTGGTTGAGGGGTGCTGCAGTTTCTTCAAACTTTGCCATATACAGGTTATAACTGATCTCCAGTGATTTCGCTGCTCCTGTGGGTTCCTTGTCTTCTCAGCCTATTTCACAAGACATTTAGTTTTGCCTCAAAAGCCAAAATCTAGGCTGCCGTTTGAATCATGAAATAAAGGAGTTTGTGGTATTTCTCTTAGGACTGGGAGGTGCTTAGTGAAAAAGTGCCAAATATACCCTAGCTTGAGAAATCACATCTGCCTACATATACATAAAACTGCCTCCATCCCTGGAAATGCCTAAGTGTATGTTTGGTGTTCCTGCCCTTGGAAGGGGGGTTGGAAATAGATCATCTTAAGGTCCTTTCCAACCCTATCTATGATTCTATGACTATGATTCTATGCTTCTGCTGTTCATAAAGGTGTTGTGCAGTGTTCCTGGCTCAGGTTGGTTATCTTGTTAGGACAGAGGATCATCAGTGGTACTCAGGTACTCTGCAACTGGTACTGCAATCACCTCAGGGAGGACAGTGCTGGATAACTACAGAATTATTATTTACACGTACATGGAATGGGTTTAATTGTCACAGTTCATCACTGGGCTCAGTAGAGGGAGCTTGTTTTAAAGTTGCAGCTTTTATCAGACTTGAAAGGAAATTTGGGAAAGGGAGTGGCATTGATTCACCCAATAAGCCAATGACGTAGTGAGTGTGGAAATGCTGAAGACCAGACTGTGACAGCTTACAGATCCCTGAGAGATGCCAGTGATGCTTTGGCCCTAGGGCTGGGAAGCACAGGGGAGGCAGCAACAATGCCTGCTGCACTGATGGCTGTTGTGGCCATACCCAGAGTGTGCACCCAAGAGCTCTGGTCAAAGGAAACCACTGATACTCCTTGCCCTTCTCAAGCAATTAGGTCCTGGCTCCAAGGTCCTGGCTCCCAGGGGCACCCCCTTCACTCTGGGATGAGCCACCAGCTTCTCAAGTTCCCCTACTTGCTTATGTCGCAGCATATTTTAAAGCTGTAATCTTAAAAAAGCTCAAGTAGCCATATCCAGTTAATCTGATAAAATGTCAAAATACTTGTGTACAAGATAATCATCTGCAGGCTTCCTGTGAGCACTCTCTGAGAAGAATGGCAACCTTGTTCAGAGAAAATATCTGGATGAAGCAGCACCTTTTGAAGCACTTAATCATAGTAAAACAACCTGTTTTATAAATCAGCTGTAGCTCTTGCTGTAGAACACCCCCCCCCCCACCATTTCATACTGNGTGAGCACTCTCTGAGAAGAATGGCAACCTTGTTCAGAGAAAATATCTGGATGAAGCAGCACCTTTTGAAGCACTTAATCATAGTAAAACAACCTGTTTTATAAATCAGCTGTAGCTCTTGCTGTAGAACACCCCCCCCCCCAACACTTTCATACTGATACTGCCAACATTAAATGAACATTCATCTGTTGTATGTAAAACCTGATGTAGATCACCAGCCTGCACTGCAGCTATGAATCCTTTCACCAGATGAGGCTATGAACTGGTGTAATTGGAAACTGTGTCTTGAAAGGCAGTTTTAGGTGGAGCAACAAAAGATGATGGATGGCTGGACTGCCCCTTCTTGCATCTGCCAAGTGCATCTATGCTTACGGTTATCTTTTCTTCTAAGAATATCAGACCTAAATGCTGAACTGAAGTTTTCTCTGTTGTAGGTCAGCTTTCTGGTAGTTTTATTTATTATTTACTCAAATAGAAACAGTGTCGCAGTTCTGAACAGTGGAATTTTCACCTTATTAAATAAATCTGTCAATCTTCTAAAAAAAAAAAAAAGAAAATACTAACTCTTCCCATTTTGAGGAAGAACATTTATATATAAGGAACAAATGATTTCTGCATCACAAGTTTTCTAATAGAGTAAATTTTTTGTGATATGACAGCATCAATGGTATTATACTATCGTTTTTCATATGGTATTCTAACAGTGCAAGAAATAGTATTACTCCATTTCCATTCAGACTCTTTCTTAATTCAGCCCCTTATGGACAAAGAGATACAAGGCAACAGGACATGTAAGAATTGTAAATGAGTCCTTGCTGTAAGGCACAGCTTCAAACAGGACTTTCTCCATTTCAACATCAGTTGAAGTTTTCATCCCACTTCTTCCCTATGCAAATTAACAGTGCAACAATAGAAAGGATTATAAAAAGTTTCAAAAAGACATGAATATTTTCTTCAGGAGCTCCCAATAAACTAGAGATTGCCTTGCAGGCATTTTGTAATCGTCTGTTGTAGGTTTTCCTGCACCTCCATCTCCCATCAGAGACACATGATCAGGATCAACAGAATGATTGTATTACCTTTATTTTGAACTTCATTTTGAGCTGAAAGTGGAAACTAGGGACAATCTTCATGTTATTGAGAAACTAGAGAGAGTGGCTTTATAAAACTCTGAATTGAATTTAAACCCTGGTCTCTTTTAAATTGATGTTTTTCTCAAACACCCCCTCTCTTTTTATGAACAAAAGTTTGTAAGGTGATCAGTTCTAGTATACTGTAATGATTCTGGAAGGAAGATATTCCAGTGTGAAATGTACTACTTGGAAGCAAACAGCATACTTCAGTAAAGGAGTTTATTTTTGAATTAAAAACAACCCTTTCCTGAGGTGCTTAGGGAGTAATGGTTCAGCTCTTCACACAGGAGATAGCATCTATGTAGTGGTTCAGAGGTGCTTATTAACAATAGATTATAAACCTAAATCCCATAAGATTGTCACATCTGTGTTATTAAAGTGAAATGGCTCAGACCAGAGGCAGCAAATGAAGACTTTTATATGCACTGGAAGTTTCAGATAGCCTGGCTTAGATGCAGTTTATTCTCTTTCTTTGTGAGAAGAGCTTTCAGCTGGTGGCTGAGTGGAAAAAAATCAAGTTTTCATATTTCCCATGTTGTTTTGTGGTTTCTATTTCCTTTTCATTACCACAGTCACCTAATTACTCCCTGTACATGTGTGTTTCCTCTTTGCTACCCTCTCCCTCCTATCTCTCCCCCACACCCCCAACTCTCTGCTGCATCCTTTCTGGGTTTCCTCTTCCATTTATTTTCTGCTTCAGCCCTACTTCTGAGCCTACTGATCCCTACGTCCTTGTCCTAATTTCTTTTCCAGACTGAACTCATTTCCTTTCTTGGCCATATTTCTCCTGACCCAGTCCAAGCTTCCTTTACACCTGCCCAGAGCTATTTTCCTGCCAAACCCAAAACTGTGCTATGAAAGTCCCTTGAAAAAGCCAAACACTGGAAGATACAGTAAACGGTTGTGTTGTATGCTGTGTTGCTCTGCACTTATACAGACCCTCGTGATCAAGTATGGGTGCAGTGAAGACCATATAAGATACATATAAGTAGCATGCATCCCTGAAACAGTTCTTAGAACAAAAAGACAGATGTAAAATTTCAGTAGATCTGTGTAGCTCAGTTGTGATAATGAAATTATAGTTTTTATGCCAGATGTGGATTTGTTCTCTGGAGAGGGAAGGTACTGGAGATTATGAAACTGGGTTTGCTGGTTTGTTTGCTTTTAGTGCAACAAAATTCCAGAGCTTTGTTTTTTCTTTAGGATGACATTGCTTGCACATCTGTACTTTATCCTATTGAAAAAAATTATCCCAGCCTGTTCTGTTTTGTTCTGAGCAAAAACTTCTCTATTTACACTGCCCTGTTCTGTTTTCTGTCTTGCACTTACAGCTTTAGTTTCTTTACTTACTTTAGTTTAAACGTCCCCTAAAGGCTGGTTAAGCTCTGAGTATTGACCTTGTTAAGATCTAGGTTTGACCAGAACTTGCAAAGTTTAATTCCTCATAGCCTTCCTTGCTTTAAAATTACCTAGTGCAATTTCCTACATTAGCTGTATGAAAAAAGCATCATAGGAAACAAGTTACTGTCGGAAGTTACCTCATGGTATTCAAGTTGTGAAAGGAGTCTGTGGTTGAAGATTAGCTTTTGTTATAAATCTGACTAAGCTAACAGGAAAGACATATAGAAAATGGCCCTCTACACCCTCACATACTACACAGTGTATGTAACTGAATAAGTGGTGATGCCTGCAGATGGTAATGTGTGTTGCAGGCATTGTGTCTCAGGCTGTGATCTTTCTACATCTGAAAGTAATGTAGCTTTCAGAGCTGGTCTGCCTTTGGAGAACTTCCAAAACAAACCTAAGTGTTATAATAGGTGACATTGGTGATTTAGGAGGTAGCACTTCCATTTCTGTATTACTCTTAAGCCAATGCTTCAGCATGATGTTAAAGAGAATTACATTTTTAGAGGCGTATGCTTAGGAGGAGATGCAAAATGGTGATCCATTGCTCATGTCTTTATTTTCTATCATGCTGTGATACCCTACGTGGAAGTTTTGTTCCTTAAAAGGCAGCTTGGAGACAATTGTATTTCTGCAATAATTTGTCTCACAGTATTAGGTCTTTGAAGTGTGTTCGTGCACTGTTATCTTCTTATGATATGTCATACATACTAAATGTGGGCTATGGCCACTACATTTTGGTGACCTTTAGTGAAACAGGGAGGAATGTCTGTAAGACTAATTTGCAGAATGCAAGTAGTATGTAAGCAAGTGCTTTTTCTAACTGTACATTTTATATAGCAAGCTGAAATTCCAAACCTGAATTCTTGAGTCATTTTATCAAGTTATTCATATCCACAGACTATGCTCCTGAATGCAGTGCTTCGTTGTGCAAGTAGCTATTTTGACTTGATAAATTTAAATAGTGTTTTTGCTCAACTGTTTCAAGATGCATCTGATGGCTCTGTCTGGGAACACATCCTAGCACATTGTGTGCATCAAGAGACAGATAATAAATAGTTGGGAAAAACACAGTCACTTGCATAAGGAGTCTAATAACTTCACGCTGTTGGTGGTTTCTTTACAATACAGATGTGCGAAACAGCAAGTCTTAATTGGCTGTGGTAGAGGGATATTGAAAGCGAGAGAAATAAAGGTAGTTGCAAGCCAATACTTTTTTCCCTATCTGAAAGAAGGGCTGTACTACTGGAAAACACTAAATAACTAAGTCAAGTAAACACTGACTTCATACATGTTTCCCACTGTTGCATAAAATCTAACAGGGTCATGTTTTCAGTATTCTCTCTTCCCCCCCCTAAATGCAAGCTGATTTTGATAGAGTATCTCCTGTTGAACTACATGTCGTCCGGTATATTCCCTCTTCTACATCAGCACCTCACTGTGATGAAGATCAGCTGTACCATATCCCAGATGTTAGCAAGCACCTAGCTCAAAGCTCATCTTTCTTCTTGGCGCTTGAAGGTCAGGGGATGTTTTTTAAATTGCTTTCTTTCTCTCCAATTACAAATGGCCAATTCTCCTCCAGCCCTTGGAAATCATCAGTTCCTCTGGGCTACAAGTCCATAAAACTCTAGTGAAGAGAACCTTAAGGTATAAAACCATTGTGGAATGAGGGAATTTTTTGCTTTGTGTTGCAGAGTTCACTCAGCATCAGGGTTTCACTGGGTTATGGGCTACAAGCAGAGATAAGAGCAGGTCAGAATGAAGAGTACCTGCAGAGGAAGCTGCAAGGCTTAAAGAAATGGTAAAAAAGAAATAAATCAATAAAGCCGTGCTTGAGAAAAATTAATCAATCAGCAGGCAGCAATCACAACTGTTAAATATAAATGTATTTATATTGCAAAATGGAGCCGTGGCAATTAAGCTTGCAACTTATTTTTTTTTATTTAAAGTGCCTGAAGAAGAGTCTTTAAATCATGGTATTCCAAATAAAGCCCACCCTCCTCCTGGTTTTAACTTGTTTCTGTTCTGAAACTTTTGCTTCTTCTTCCAAAAAATGAAGTTGCTTCCATATGTCATAGCCATTTCCAGGTAAAGATGCCTGATTGTATTAAAACATGTACATGAAACATCTCGGCTGTGATACACATTTAAATATCATAGGATTTAATGCCCTCAGTCAACAAGCAAAACTGTGAGGGTATTTTCAGATGTGTATGTGGCATCAGCTGTGACTTTGCCAAAAATCCAAGGTACAAATACTGTTTTAGTACACTACTCCAGGACCAGAGGCCAAATTCTCACCTGATTTCCTTAGAACCTGCATCTAGGATGTGCTGTGGTATGCTCACACAGGTCCACTTTCTAGTGCCCTTTCTGGAGGGGAGCAAAAGTTGTACCTTTGCCCTGTGTCCTTACTCATCTTGTTCCTGTCCTTATTTCTCTTACAATGCAAGAAGGAAATACTGGATAAAAGAAATCAGTCTGTCAGGCTATGATAGAAGATAGACAGGCAGCTGTTGGACTCTAAAATAGACATAGAATGTGTTATGCTTAATGACTAAAAATGTTATGACACCTTTTTGCCTTGCCACTTCAATCTTTTAGTTCACTAAAAAAGGCTTTACACAATGAACACGTTACTTTGAGTTCCAATCAGATCAAATAGCAACATTAACAGTTCATATAGACCAAAATGTCATATTAAAGTTTTTAATGCCTCTAAGATAACATAATAGTTATATTTATACTATCGGGGCAAAAAAAATCAAAAATCAAAAAAGAAGAATCTTACTTATAAACCATGGCTAAACCCAAGAAAATTCTTAATTGCTGTTAAGGCAATTCCAGGTATTCACACGTCAAGCTCCATTATCCTGTTTTTTAGGCTGTAGGAAATTCCACTTACATCATTGACTTCCTGCCACTATGGAAAATAGGCTTTGGTGGTGGTTTAGAGTTAGAATTAGCCCTCATCGTCCTTCTCCAGCTCTCAACCATGCCAGTGTAATTACCCAGAAATTATTAGTGTGGTCTTTTTCTTTTCCTCCTTCCCCCAGCATTTCCTGTCTACCAAACAAAACCAAGGCAGAGCAAAAGTAGGATTTAAAGCAGTTAATACTGCTCAGAGCAAAAATATCCCTTAGTCTAAAAGCTACAACAGACACAAAGAATCCCAAAACTGGAGAAAATTGTTGTTTTCTGCCATCAAGAAGAACTGCAGCGTTCATTTGTGAAGCTTTAAGGGCCAGTAATAGTGCCTGCATTGCCTGAGCAGCAGGAGAGTGGCTTTTTCTCACAACTTAATCCAAAACGTAGTCATGAAAGTTAGATTAGGATTGCTGCTGCTGCATCATGTCAGAGATGCCTGACAGGAGCTGCCCTTTTTGCCAACTGTCTTCTGACAGTTTCCAGAGGTACTGAATAGCTGATCCACCCACCAGTGGGAAGTTTCTGCTGGTTAAGGATGCAGCAATGACCTTCAATGAACTAGCTGGGAAGGGATTTTTACTTCTTGGAGAATGTGTGGCATTAATATGGGTGGGTTTAGGTCTTGTGCTTCATCATTTCTCCTCAGTCCCATTGTGCCCAATGTATGTTAGGTGTCCATGTCTGGCAAGCCTAAGAAACAGAGAAAAGGAGTAACCTGCAGCAATTTGTGCTTTTTGTTGTAGTTCATATGTCTATAATATTCTCAGGGATCATATCTTCAGTTAACACAACAGCAAGGGCAGCTGGTCGTCTTATCCCTTTGACTTCTGAGAAGAGATTCAGAGCCTAAAATGTCAAACATTATCTTTCTTTGAGAGTAATTGCTTTACTGGTTTTACATTCATACCCTTAATGATGTACTCCAGGAAGGTAATGGCTCCTTACCTTAGCTTTGGAATAAATATGTGTTGGGCTTTTAATGAGCATTCTCTAGGTTGGCATCTTAATTCAGGCTTTTGGATGCAGCTTACTAATAGTGAAACTGGGAGGCTTTGCCCTTAGTCAGCTTACATGGGTAGTAATTAGCCATTGGAGTACAGTCCAATTTTTTGTAATTAATTTTGTGTCAAAATTTCTCAGTTCATTATCTGTGGAAAACACTCACAAAACAATCAACACCCGCTTTACTGGAAGTACTGTTGAATGCCCTTGTTTTGTTCAAGCTATTTCCTTCTGATACCACCACAAATTTCCCAACTGCTTGCTATCTCCTTCACCTTAATATGCTTTGGAAAGACTGAATGAGGATGACATAAGTTTGAAGGCTTCCTTTTTTTTTTTTGTATCAACTCTATGAACATGTCTGGATATTTAGCAAATCTTATTCAGTGCAAGTAAATAACATGCTACTTTAATATTTGCATTTATAATCATATCTAGGGGTTTAGCATATGTCTGCACCTCAGTGGTATCAATGACAGCAAAGCAAAGGAAATGCCTTAAACTAGCTATCTGGTTTAGCCCTACTAGATCCAAAGTTTATTATTGGTGACTTATTACTCTTTGGGGCCTGATATACCATGCCTTATTGATGCTACCCTAAAAAACATGCAGCAGTTGTCACTTTCAGAAGGTGAATTGCAGACAGTCTCTTGATTCCCTACTGATCCAGACCATTCATCTTGTTGAATTCCAGGGCAGGGTTCTTTCAGTGCTCTTTGATTCTCATGGGAAAAGAGCACACTAAATTCAGCTTTTCAGACTGTTCTCTAAAAACAGAGGAAGTGGGTCTATTAGGCAGGTTGATCACAGACAAATATTCATAAGAGATATCTCCTTCCAGTGAAACCCTTTTCTTACCTTCAGGCATCATGTAAGCATTACACCCATTTAAGAATTCAACAGACAACAAAACCTATCCCTCTTCCAAATATTACTCTTTTCACTCCCCTCTCACCAGCTAGAAGTAGTTGGATCACCAGCTTTGATGTCTAGGTGTTTAAAAATAAATCCATCTCTGCGCATACGGACAGACGCATACCATAATAACAATAAACAGACATTCACTTCCCCACCAGGCATGCCTCTCTGAATGACTACTTTTCTGCTAGAAAGCAAAAATTTTGCCAGAAAAGGGGCTTTGTGATGAACAAACCACCTACTCAGCCCAGAGGTGGTTCCAAAATGCTTGCATTGGAAAGCCACCGACAAGGAAACAAGCTGCTGCTGTGCAAGTCCCTGCAAACCAAGGCTTAGCTCAGCATTTTACTGGCTTCTCAGCTCTTTCCTTATAGCCTTCCATTTTCCCTTCTCATCCTAAGAGCCACAGAAAAAGACAGGATAATAGGGATTTTTTTTTCTTTCAGGCAAACATCTCACCTCTTCATGAACTCAAACCACATCTTTAATAGATTCGATGAGAAAATGAACATGAGCCAGCAGTGTGCGCTCACAGCCCAGAAAGCCAACCATATACTGAGCTGCATCAAAAAGAGTGTGACCAGCAGGTCAAAGGAGGTGATCCTGCCCCTCTACTCTGCTCTCAGGAGACCTCACCTGGAGCATTGTGTGCAGTTCTGGTGTCCTCAACATAAAAAGGACATGGAGCTGTTGGCACAAGTCCAGAGGAGGCCACGAGGATGATCAGGGCACTGGAGCATCTCCCCTATGAAGACAGGCTGGGAAAGTTGGGGCTGTTTGATCTAGAGAAGAGAAGGCTGCGTGGAGACCTCATAGCAGCCTTCCAGTATCTGAAGGGGGCTTAAAAGGATGCTGGGGAGGGACTGTTCATTAGGGACTGTAGTGACAGGACAAGGGGTAATGGGTTCAAACTTAAACAGGAGAGGTTTAGATTGGGTATAAGGAGGAAGTTCTTTCCTGTTAGCGTGAAATGGGTTGCCCAGGGAAGTTGTGAGTGCTCCATCCCTGGCAGTGTTCAAGGTCAGGTTGAAACCTTGGGTGGCATGGTTTAGTGTGAGGTGTCCCTGACTATGGCAGGGTGGTTGGAACTAGATGATCTTAATGTCCTTTCCAACCTTAACTATTCTATAATTCCGTGATTCTACCTCACCCCCCTTCATTTAAACAACAGGCAGCTACCAGGTTCAGCATTTCTACTATCTGTAATTGGGTAAAAAAGCTTGCATAGTATAACCCAAATTGAGTCATAGGACTAAGTACAATGGTCCATCAACTCTAATTTTCTTTAGAAGTGGTTGGTATGAACTTCATTAGGGGAGTGAGTTAAAAATTCTGTGTTACACAGATACTTGCTTGAAGTGCTCTGCCAAAGTACAATATTTTCCCTAGGTTGACACTCTGAAATGAAACAGTTTTCCTGCCATAGCTGTCACTCTCTTGAGTAAGAGGATGTCTGTTTCGAAAAAGATCTGATCATTCTTTCAATAGAAGTACATGCTATTTTTTCATCATGCTAACCTTCTCAAAATGCCTTGGGACAAGTTTACCAGTCTCTGAGTGAACATGTACCTCCCTTAAAATATGGCAAATGTAAAACCCCATCCCCTGGGTGTCCCTCACCATTATTTTTGTGTTTATCACAATGAGCAAGCTTAGCTCACCTCATTTATTTCCTCCTTTATTCTGCTCAGTTGCATGTTTTCTTTTAGTTATCCCCAACTCTGCGTGCCCATGCAAGGGTCATCTCTATCCAAAGGTACTCACCCTGCTGCAAGATATGGTCCCATCTCCTTGTGCCCCAAACATGATGCAATTGCTTTAAGGTAAGACTGTAGCATTTGCACGTTTCAAAGGAGGCAGCTTCTTATTTCTAACTCTGCTCCTCCAGCCAGGCTGTCATTTGAAAAGAAAAGAATGATTTCGCTTTAACTGTGGGGTTTTTAAGGTGGGTAACATATGCGGTATTTTGTAAAATAGCACAGAAGACCATAAAGCTTTAAAAAAGTTTCCTATTTATTGCAGAACACCTTGTTTTCCTGTTAGTGCAATGACTAAAAGACACAAAGACCCTCTTTCCCTCTAATCAGGTTACAGCGTCACAATATGGCTCTCTTTATAAGGGTCATTAGATCTTTTCTTTGGGGAAAAGAGTTCTTTCCATAGCCTCCCTGAATTAACTCTTTTGTCTTTAACAGAAGGTGCTTCCCTCAAGCAAGCTTTTTTGGGTTCCAATTGCCTGGAAGCAAGTGTTTATTTTACTCCCTTTGTTTGCAGAAATACTTTCTGAAGGAGATGCTACATAAACTTCAGGCTACATCAATTGTCTTTCTTTGCATACTGGACTTAGGTCACTGAAGAAAGTTGGAATAACTGTCACAATATTCAGACAACATGGAACTTTCAGGAAGGCTGTCAATTAAGATTCTCTAGTGCTCATCACTTAACCTGAATTCTGGGCAGCACAGGCAATATATTTGAGTTTCTGCTAAAGCATCAGTTTTAAGAAGGAATGCTTTTCAAATTAAAGATTTGTCTTAATTCAGTTGAGTGGTGCATGTATTGGTGAGTATCATGCCGGTTTGTTTCTGATTTACTTCTTCTTTTCACATCAAATTTGTTGCCACAAGCTTAACTTCAATCTAAGAACACAGCATCCTGCTTGCAACACTTCACAACCGGGGTTAAACAAATCTAGAGATACATACAGATGCAGGTATGTACAGGTTAGGAAAGCCCTTTTCTACAGCTTTCCATTAGGGAAATCCATGATAGAAAGTTACTATTACCAGCCTCTGATTTGTCAAGTTTTCATGTCTGATGATCCACTGTTGCAATGAAAAATGCTAAATGTTCTTCTGAGTTTAGATTTGCATATCTGCTTCAGTAGACAGTAAGAAAAAAAAACCTCTCTGTGCTTTTTATCCTTGGACTCATTTGTTACTGAAGTAATGTTTCACTGTGAAGACTAAGTGCCAGAGATAAACAACTCCTTTCCAAAAAGAGGTGAGAAAATGGCATGATTAAACAGGAAGAGGAGATGTTTTGAGAAAGTTGCAGTGACTCTGGATGTGGTAGGAGGAAACCAACCTCATCACCTTCCCAGCATGTGACTCTGACAATTTAAAGATTCTACCATGGCCCCAGATGTTACCTACAAGAGGAATAATATCTCTTTGTATTACACCCAGAGGGTATAAGACTAGTTCATGCCATACATATATATTCACTGTAGCAAAGGGGGAAAGAACCAATCTGTGCTCTGCTGCTGCAAAATTGATGGGTAATCCTGGATAGCTGCAAATGTTGAGGAAAACAGACGACCGGGGAGGCATGGGTGAATGAGATCAGTCCTTTACTCATGCCCCTGGACCCCTACAGCTGACCCTTCAAAGGTCTGAAGAGGAAGGCAAGCACCACTGAGGAGGCCAGAGGTGGGGAGAGGTTCCACTGTCAGTCACCATTCCGTGTCCATATCAAAATGATTTTGGAAATTAGAAGAACAAGGATAATGGCAATCTGAAGGATCCTGTATTTTTGCAGGCAGCAGCTGGCACAAGTGAAATCTGTTCATTCTTTCCCTCTCTCACACTCTTTTTTTTCATATACATATCTAACGACTTACATAAAAAGTTTGCAATTTCAATAATACTTTGAAAAATCAAATAATAGTGCAAATAATATGTTGCTTCAAAATCACACCTGAGACATCATAACATTCCAAAGCTGTTTGAAACCTAAGAAAAGTATTGGCTGCTTCTCAGTATTCTGCTCCAACTTTGTTATCACAAGCAGAATGCATGATTTCTCTTCCTCAAAGTCACTCTAATTCTCCTTGCTTGTTATAAGGTCTCCTTCCTCCAGGAACTTAATCTTTGTTCCAGTTGTGAAAGAAGTTTTCTCCTTCCTAAATCATACTGGAAAAATTTAGTGGTTTCTAGAGAATTTAATCCTCCTGTTGTTACCCTTTAACTTGAATTCCAGCAATTCTATGGGCTTTTCTTTTTCTTTCTTTTTTTTAAAAAAAAAAAAAAATTTAATTGTTCAATGGAAATTTTAAAAACAATCTTTCAAGGATCATCAGGAGAGGCTTCTTTTTATTTCATTTTATCTTCAGTTGCACATAGCATCAGCACATATCTTATTATTTCCTCTTCTCTTCCAGATTGGTGAGCTGCTTCAACTTTAATCAACTTGTTCCATTTGATTTATTTCCCCCATACCTGAATTTGCTAAGTAGTCTGCACAGCCTTGAATTAACTAGCAACTGCTGAGCCAAGCAGTCATATAATTTAGTTTATTACTCCTTGTACTTCAGGACTCTTGTTCCTGCCTTTGCAAGACATCTGAGCTGTGACTTTGCTGTCCACGTTTGAAATTGAGACAAGGATGCTGGTGGGATTGCAAAAAGAGAAACGACAACAGTAGCACTCAAACTCCACCTGATGCTGGAACTCTTTGCAGGCATTGTTCACTATCTCCAAGATGTCTTCTGTGAGACGCTAAGAAGAGAAATCAGATGAGGGAACAGTGGCAAAAAGAAGTGATGTGATCAGGCTTCATTATTGTCACTGTAAGGAAGGAGATGCCATTATCCAGGCTCCTAATTTTGTACCAACCTTTTGATCATGCTTCCTCCTGATAATGTGTTTTGCTAGCAAACAGTATTAATTATTATGTCATAAGCTGAATGACCCAAAGCAAACAGATCAAATCCAGGCTGGCGGCAGAAAATAAACAAGAAATCCATGGCAACACAACTGAAAAGTAGTGGGCTTCTCTTCAAGAGTCTTTTCAAAACTGATATTGCCATGTTGTGCTAATTCAGTAACCTTTTAAAGAACAATCCTCTTCTGCCAAACTTTATTTTGGCAGAAAAACTTAGGGAATAAGTTAATAAATCTAGCAACATCTAAGAGCCTTTTGAAGACTACGTGCTTCCACTCACATCTCCTCCTTGCCCCACTCTCTCAGTTTACTCTCCTGGTTTTTGTTTGCTTCACATAATAAATAAAAGAGTTCATTGCTAGTGTGTTAGTAGCTAGAACACGGCACCAGGCTCATGTGAGATGCCCACTCCAATGTCTGCTGGATGGAGAATGACTTGGTTGTTTGCTGAAGCCCATCAAAGCCTATGCAGTGTGGGTGTGGTAGATGATGGAGGACCCTGCAGCACATGCAGTGCAAAAATAAAACCCTGTGCTGATCTCTTCTCCCCCTTCAGCACAATTACTACTGCAGTGGGTTTTCATCCATGAAAATGCACATGTATCATTTATTTATGGTGCATTCCATGCACCAAAATGTGTCAAGGACAATCCGCTGCATTTGCAGTCATCCAGGGACTTGAACTTGAATGTGCAACTGAGCATGCAACATATTGGCCAACACAGAGAAACTGCACAAGCACCAGAACAGACACAGCAAAGGTCCATTCTAGCTTCTGAATGAAGTCAAGACCAACATGTTTTCCATTCATAAACCTGCTGATCTTCACAATGATTAGAAACACAACTGCAGGCACTAAGATGTACTGCTACGCTTTGTAAAATGACTTTAAAGCTGTCTTTGGACTTTACAGATATCTGGCCTATGTTTGTGCTGGTGTCAGTGAAAATATTCATGAGCAAGGCATGACAAGGCCTGTGTTTTTGGGGTAATAACCTGTTATAAAAGCAGGAATTTGGGTGGATGTTTCTAGATCCAAGCCTGATGGGAAGGAGAAGATGAGAAGAAAACATCTGCCTAGCTCACCCTGGGTGTCATTTAACATCAGAATTATTAAACAGTATCAAGCTGAACACAACCATTGCCTTCTGGGTGATGGTCATTAGTTTTTTATGCTCTGAAATTCCATACTGTAGTTATTTGAAGGCAGAAATTCTCTCAAGATTAATACGTCTTCTTTCCACAGTCTTGAATCTTGGTGAGAACATAGAAAGAGGAGTATATTCTCCTTCTTAACTGAAAAAAGTAAATTCAAAGCAAAGGGAAATTGAGTACTTCCTGCACAGCCTCTGTCCTTTTTCTCAGTAAGAGACCTTTACTCTTCCAGGCTGTTGAGTTCATTATATTCACTTTTTTCCTCAGATTCTTCACCAGTAACCTCAGATTTTCCTCTTAATAATCCCAAAACAAGCTATCAGAATACACAGAGAAAACAAATGCTCTGAAATTACAGAGTTTCTGGTGAAATAGCTGCTGGTCTTGTCTTTACTGTTTGGATTTTCTTCTTTTTGAGGAGTGGTTATGTAAAGCATTCCACTTATACAGATCTTTATTTATCTATCCACCATTTGAGTTGAAGCAATGAAAGTAAAATTATGATGGTATTTAATGGTGGTGAACCAATCTTTTAGCTGATGCAAATAGCCATAGATTTTTGACTTCTGTATAGCTGTCCCCTTCTAAACCAAGTAATGCATGTGCAGCATGAATACAAGATCCACAGCTTCTGTTACAGCGAGAGATATGCTTGTTGATAGGCAAACAAAACAATATCCTTAGCCTAGAAATAATATAATCTAGTAGTGATTCAACAAAATGTTACATTAACAATTGACAAATAATTAATATCTTGTCTATAATTTGCAAAATGAAGCAGTTGCATTAAAATAAGCACTATCTTTATTCAGATACTTTTGGTTTTTTACACTTTCCCTCAATATTTACAGCCACCTACTTAAAGAAAAATAAAAGATAAGTAAACCGGAAAGCTGTAATCTTGCCAGCAACTTCCCAGACCTCAACTTTAAAATCATCTCTATGCAGCAAAGTGACAAATAATTTATTGTCTTACAGGATTATGCAGATGTTGAAAATATCATGATGTTTTCTTGGTTCCACTGGGTCCTGCTCTACTGCTTGGGCTCGCCTCCACAGAACTGGGATCTGGCCAGACCAGCTTTCTTGGACTCTTTGATGTTCCTATGCTCAGCTGGGCTTCCTGGGATTTTCTCCTTCCTAATGAGAAAAAAGTAAGTACTTTCCCAAACCCATCAATTCCTGGCACTTCTTTGAGCCATGAGTCACAGGAGGCTAATTGAATCAGTGGTGCTCAATTCCCTCCATCCCAAGACCTGCCCCCAGCAGCCAGCACTGACGTCAGGGCATTGTGGCTGGGAACTGCTGATATACCACATGTGTATAGAAAAGAGAACAGAAAGAAGGATTCTGTGTAAGAAGGAGTGAAATGGTGGCAGCAGAGTGGCACCTGAGTAAATGTTTACTGCAAAGGAGGGAATAATGCATGTTTATGAGGGTTACTCTTTGAGGTGTTTTTCAGACTAAGACAGATTCCACACCTCCCTGTGTATTTTTTTTTTTTGCCTGAGCTTGCTGTGTCTCCTATACCTTGCCCTGTCATCCCTTGTTTCAAACTAGGGAGGCAAGTTCAACCATGCCTGGCGTCAGCAAGTCCAGCCAAAGCAGCCTCTGATACAGGAAGCATGGCCAGAGGAGTAGGCTCCAGAGATGCCTATGAAGGCAGGCCAGCCAATACCCCCGAAAAGAGAGCTATTAGTGTCTTTCCATACAAACCACCTTTCACAGCTCTTGCGGCAGCTGTTGCACTTCTCAAATGAGAACAGAAAACTCATGTGTCTGGAGACTGAGCCGTGCAAAGCCCATGGGACAGAGATGGGGCCACAAGTCTCCACCTGCCATGCAGCAATGAAGTCATGTGGGCAAGAAGTTGTGTTCCTTCTAGCAAACCCCTGCTGTAGAGGGGAAGTGCAAGCAGATTTTGCAACACCTTTGATTAGAGTTTCTAAAGTTTACAGAGGAGCCAAAACACACAAATGAAGTAAAGCAACGAGAGAAGATGGATCTTCATGTTTAGCACCAAGTTTGCACTGGCGTCGCATGTCTGGGAGGCAAACAAGACCTTCTGAAGGGTTTTGCTGGGATGTGTCTTTTTAGCATGTCTTCTTTATCCTAGCAGGCCAGATTGCAGGCACTAGGTAGTTCTCAGGTAGTGCCACAATTTCTTTATGATAAAAAGCCTAGAGGAGAAAAATACGCCAGCTGCGACTAGCTAAAGAAAAGCCCTATTGATTTACATTTAAATGCAGCTGTCACTTGCCTGTTATAGCCAGGAAAGCAAAGGCAATAGGACACAGTACTAAAACACCGCAGGGGCACTTGTACTTTTACATGCTCGCAAAGCATCTCACTCTGCTGTTACCTGAATAGCACGAGGTGGTGAGAAGAAAACGGGTGGCAATTAATGCCAACGTACAGGAACAAGCATGCAGCCCTCTTTACAGCTTAATATGCCATTGTTGAAGGGCAGGAGCAAAACTCACCCGGCTCTGGGTGTGGATGTGGGGCTTGCAGGGAACGGGGAGACTTGGCTGCAGAGCAGCGAGTGGGGAATGGGGCTGCAGGGCGGAAGCAGCAGCTGCTCTCCTCACTGGCTCCCTCTCCCAGCGACGTGTGTCGGCAGCGCTTGCATGCATAAAGCACTATTGTTCACAACTCAGGGAGCACTGGGCAGTATCACTGCCTTACAGCATCGGAAACTGCGCGTGGTCCCTCTCTCAGCTACACAGGCACAGATGAAAACAGGCATCTCGAGGGTATCACTGGCAAGTTCAGAGAGGGATATCTAGAAGGATTTCAGGCTGCCCCTTAGCCAGACCCCTGGGATTGCTCAAGGTCTCAAGAAGGGTGGGAAGTGATGGACATCCCCACTGGTCTGCACTGGCACATCTGAGCTCAGCAGTGACCACTAAGAAAACCTGTGTAACAGCAGAATGAATACCTGGTATTAAACCGCATGAAGATCTGGTATTAAACTGCATGAATATCTGGTATTAAACTGTGGAGCTAATTTGTTACTTTTTGTTTTTTGTAACTCACTTGGGATGAAGTATTTGATTTTTACATGTGATTCTGGGGGCTTTCAAGCCCTCCGAAACACATGACCTCTAAGTGTTTCATGACAGGTACCAATGATAAACGGGAATACTTCCCAGTACTGGTTTTTAATTCTGTATATAACAAACACTTCTTTCTTTAGTATTTCTCTCAACTTCATTTTTGAAGTTGATTTATATCTGCCTCCTGTTTTGCTCCAGTTTCAATCTGCTGGCAGCATTCCTTGCCAAGCCAGCCTAATGCCCACATGAGCCCCATTAAGCCGCTTGCTTCTGTATAGGCAGAAGTACATGTTTTTTCTGAGCTAAGCTTTGTTTGCCAAATCTGGGCCTGTTTTCACAGATAATGACTTCCTTTTTGTCCCTCTCTCCTTCTGTGTGCTTTTTTTTTCCACACACAATCTTTTCAAAATGTAATATGACCCTCATACATCATTTTTATCAGCCTTATAAACCCAGCATAGTGTGGCGTATGATGTATGTAAATTCATGCATCTAAAGCCAGTGAGGAAAAATATATTTTTGTTCTCTGTCAGAAACAGAGAACACGTCTTTGACATTCAGAGATAAGGGGTTTTCTATCTGAAACTATTAGCTACAATAGTCTTATACTTAGGATAAAAAATATAAATACCTTCTTTTCAAGATGTCATAATTCATTTCTGCACTTTTTCAAATGGTGAGATTCTGACATTCTCTTTCAAGGTCAGATTTCATTTTGAAATGTATTTTTATGCATTACCCCTTGAAATAAAAATTTTTAAAAAGTGACTAAATAAAATGTCATTAATTTATTTCACAAAATACTTGGAAGCATTAATCTGGTTTTCTCACCGGTGATGAAAAAATTTTCTGGAGAAATGCAGACATATACTTTTGGAATATATTAATAGTGTCATATCTGTGTGCTAAAACCAGAATTGTTACCAAGGAGGTCTCAGTGAATGGACTTTGGCCACTGAATCCTTTAATGATTTGTGTTGGAAGAGACCTTAAAGAACATCTATCCCAACCCAAAAGCACTCATCTTTGCCACGGTAACCAGCCACAGTTTAAAGTTGGAAACTAAATCTGCAAGGAGAGGGTTGGTTTAGTTAAGGACACCCTGAGAACACTGGGCAAGTTCTACCAAGTGGAAAAAACCTTCTCCGTGTGCTGGAAGAAAGACCACACCATCCACCAGCACCAGTGAAGAGCAAGCTGTAGCGCATGGCACACTAGTAAAGGATCCCCTGTCACTGGCAGGGCCTGCACATGGGAAAATTCAGATTTCAGCGTTACAAAAGCACATGGGGCTATAGTGTTTCAGTTGGCTGTATTGTACCCCGTCTAATGATACTCCCTGATAACATCTGGAATTTCTGAGCACTACAGGGACTGTCGTAAATGAAGTCGCCACAACAGTGTTTGTCCTAGACTGAGTATGCTGAGGCAGACAACTGATAAGGGGCCTACAAGCTTGACATCAATACACAGTTGTGCGGTCATAACAATACAACCACAGCCTCTACGTTAGGACTTCTCAGAAACATGGAATGCTCGTTAAGGGGAAAGATAAGTGGGAGCGGTTTCCTCGAAAGGAAAGCCACTCCAGGCAGTGACAGTGTGGAGGGCAGGCCTTCACAATGCTGGCATTGTTTAGAAGGCACTGACGTCTGCAAACAAAAATCTACTTAACTCAGTGTTACAGCCTAAGAGAGAAATAGCAGGAATCTGCTATCCTTCTGCTCCAGAGTTGGTGGAGATTCAGCAGAGCTGCCTACATCTGTGGATAAAGGAGGGTCGTGTTTCTGAAGGCGTTAATATGAATACCACTGATTTCCTTTGAGGTATTTTCTCCTCCTGTGGTAGATGTGTGGCTCGGCTACCTTGGCAAATTTGAGAAGTCATGTGAGGCCAGACCAGGAGACATATTTTTCAGCAGTGACTGTAATGTAGAATACCGTGGTGTCTTTTCCTTTGAAAATATTTATATTTATGTTTAAATGAAAACATTTCTTGAAATCTCCTCATCACCATATGTCCCAGATTCTTTGAATTTTACAGGCAGAAGATGAAGCCATTTTTTAAAAGAAGAACTTAAAACTGAATAAAAAGTGTTTCATGTGCAGACAAATACCTGTAATATGCAGACACAAAGATGGGCAATCTTTACCCTTGATCTCTTTATTTTAAATCTAAAAAGCAGTGTCTGAAAAACCTGCAAGCCAAGCAGAGGTATCTCACATCTCTCAGTTTTATTTATAGTTATTCTTTCCAGTGCTACAGTGGAGACTGCAGCCATGTTCTTTGGGCCATATCCTGCACATGCACAATGTCAAGTGTAATTCCTTTGTTGACTTCTACACCACATAATATTTAAGATCCCTCATTATGTGAAAGGTAGAGAAGAATTTATATTTAGTTATTAGAAACTTTATTACCTGAAGGTGTGACAGACAGAACCTGTACGGCATGTGCTACTTTCTTACAGGATGGATGAATCAAGGCATTTGTGGTAGTATTCTAAATCTGTGCCCTTTTGTGCCACTGTTTGGGTCCACAATGATCAGTAATTAACGCCTCTGGGAGAAGTTTCCAACAAGAGAGTAAGGACCCAAACAAGCAGCTCAACTCTCCTTCCTCAATGGCCCTCTCCAGAACCGGGAAAAAAAATCCTATTTGTAAGGCCACGCTTTAATTTTGTCAATGGTACAAGTTATGCTGTAGGGCATTTGTGACCACAGGTCATCTCTGTTGTTTCAGTAGATCAGCTCTCTTATTTCGCACCTCATGTCTATGGAATTCTCACTGAAATCAAAGGTCGCTGACGATCTTGTATGGATGCCAAATGGAATTCCTCGATAAGAAATACCAAGACAAGCAATAGCTCCTCACACGCAGAGGAGTGATTACAACTTGAGTTACAACATCAGTATGTCCAACTATGTACACAAAGCATGCATCTATGCAGGTCTACTTCATCCTTTTTTAAGTTAAAGTGATTTTTTTTTTATCAAATTAAAAACATAAATAGGGGAGTGGGGAAGGATTTTAAATAAATCCAGTTATGTCCATATTTATTCTAACTCCTTTTCTCTGTCTTTTTCTCCCCTACCTTCAAGGGCCCACTCCCTTCCTCTCTCCCACTCCTTGGCTGTAATATGCATGCATTCACATACATTATAGCCAAAACATAAGAAGACAGGAGTGAAAGAAGCCTTAGGAAACTTCTGCATGTTTCAGACAGCAAAATTAAGACAATTTAGCACCTTTGTGGAACCAACTTCCTTTTCAGTTTCAACATTATGGAATTCGCAGGTATGCATATTTCCTTGTCAGCAAAAAAAATATGTAGTGGGAAAAAAATCATTGATAGATAGCAGTTGCACATCAGGAGCTTTAGTATGCTCAACACTTATGAACAAAGATAGAAGTGAGGTATAAGTTGTTTTGTATTAAGACAAATAACCATAATTATGAGAGGAAATGGTATTATGACATTAGACAATCCTTTCTTTTTCTGTCCTCGGTGGGTTTTTTAGTGGCTGTTTCTGAAATAAGAAACAGAAAAATGAGGAAAACAAAGAGAAAATCCTTCAATCACATCCTTTATTTTTCATCCAATCAGTATGATATGGAATAAATTATATAAAGCGGAAATTTGTATCTGAGGTGGCACTTTCAGTTCTTGGTGGGAGAGCTGTGATGCCTGTGCTGACCAGGGGTAATATTTTCCTCTGCAGTCACAGAGCATACACCATGTCTCTGCCTGACAAAGCTGGCCAGAACAGTCAAACTATATCCAGGGATAGCTAGATCTATGCCTGGAAAAAGTGGTGGGTTTTATTCTTTCAGCTTCCATTAGATTAATTATGGAGTTTTAAGGGCTGCTTTAGACAAAATATGCTCTTTGTTATAAAGATTTTGTCTTCCTGTATTCCTTCTTGAGGAGTGTTATTGGGTACAAAAGGGAAGGATTACTGTGATAACTCTGCAGCATGAAACCCTCATAGCATAAGTTTCTGAGCCAATCTGGATATTAAAGCAGCCCCTATCTCCTGCTGTTTCAATCCTGCTGGATTTATATCACACACTTCAGTGACCACACATTACTGAGGAGTTCTCTGGGTAAACACAGGCTACTGCAGTCTCTGGCAGTACAAGAGGCATTACTGAGCTGAAACTGTTGTAACAGCAGCCAACCCCTCTTTCATTTCCATTTCTGACTTCTGCCAGAATCCAGAGTAAGTGCCTTTATCATCACTGCTGTAGTAACATAGCATACCCCCTGAGGACTGAGAGATGCTTTTGCTGTAGCCAAGGCTTCTTACCCTTAATGGTGGCTTTTACCTATCTTCACTGGCCATAATCAAATCTGAGCTTGATATTACAATACTCTTGCACTCTTAAATGAGAACAGAGAATTTCTTAAACTACCTTTTAGTCAGAAGAAACAAGGTGAGTATGTGGAGCCTAGCAATTTCTACAGTACCTGTGATTGATGGATGGAGATGATTAGGAGAAGCCCTCTAAACTTTAGATAGCCCACTCTTCAGCCTCAAAGCATGGCTCAGTGACTGAACATAATCACTGCATTTTGTCTGGCTTTTGAACAAGCACTCAACACTTCAGCAGTGGAGAAATTAATGTACCTGAGTGCCAGTCACGGAACAAAGATACCACATCTGAACCTGTGAAGGAAAAAAGGCATATAGGTACAGCTGGTTACCCAATGGGAACCAGAAGAGGAAACAAATAACAGTGCAAATACAAATAAGCATGCATCAGTCTCTGTCTGCAAGACTGGGGTTGGGATTATCCTAAGGTCCTTTCCAACCCTGACTATTCTATGATTCTATGATTATCTATCTCACTAACTCATCATGGACAGTGGGAAAATCATGCAGAATGAATGTGACTGAAGATGATCTGAACTCAAATGATCAGGTCAATTCTAATTGAAAGTGCCTGATCCCGTTCAAAAACAATTCTTTCTTTCAGCCACCCTGCTCAGGAGGTAGAACAATACACATTATAGGCTACATGTCTCTTCTACATATGGCACATGAGCTAAGATACTGCAAGTTTTGTCCAGTATTTGCATCAAATGAAGAATAAAGCATGCTGCTTTCTTATTAATTAGCATAGAAATTTAATGCTTGCTGGCTTGCTGGCTTGCAAATGTATTTTGGCAATTACAAGGACCTACTGGGTACACCCACAAGGTGAGATCCTGGGAATTTTTTGCACTTAATTTAAATAAAGGCAAAACAGACCTCAATTCAGTAGAAGGAATCTACACGTTTTATTTTTGAGCATCCTTCCATACTTTGAAACCTCTCCTCTTCTGTGTAGTATTTCACATATGAATGTATATAATGTCTTACAGTAAGCCCTTGGTGTGTTTAATCTTATCTGTATTTTTGAAGTTTACAGTAACTGGACATATGGAAGTGCTTGGAAATAGATGAACTTGCATAAGCTCAGTGTTCCAGATTTTCTTCACTTCAGAAATGATAATAAATATGCCAGTGAAACTTGTGCTTAAATAATCATTGCTGTTCTACTAAATTTAAAAAATGCAATACTCCTGTTCCTCTCTGTTCACAGTACAGGCATTGATTTAATCTTATCCTTACAGCCTTTATTACCAAATATAATTTGTGCTCTAGATTCTGATAGCAGATACTATTACCTTGGAAAACATTGGATATACATAAGGGTAACAGCCAGTTCTATAAAATGTTTTATGAGTTCCTGTGTTCCCATACAGCATTGGCAACATTTAAGTAGGAAAATCAGGTCTGCTCAAGGAGGGAGAAAAGGCCATCAGTATTAATAATGGCAAGATCTTTCTTTCATTGCCTCAATCACACCCTTCATAATAATGCTCACAAAATGATGTTCTTTGAAGGATGGAAAGAAAATCTGTTTTGCCAGGCACCCATTGAGCAAGGACAGAGAGGTGCTCTGCAGATTGTGATGAGCAAAATATTATCTGAAGTGGACATATGGCAGCACAAGCTTTCAGACATGATTTCAGGCTCTAAGAGACAGCTCTGCTCTCAAGTACTGGTTAGTGTGGCCCTAGCAGTGAATATAACAGAGCTTTTCATTTATGTGAAGCAGCTTTCCCAGGAATATCAGAAGATGAAATTTGGCTCCACTGGATTAACTTTAAGGTGAAAGGAAGACACTGATGTCCAATTTTCAAGCACACAGAGAAGAGATCTCTGTAAAAGAATAAAAGTATGCACAAGGCAGAGCCCACAGGGCATGTGATGATCATTGGTGTCTTTGTTTTTTTTTAAAAAGGATGGTTTTCAGATGCTATCAACAATGCTCTAAGGAAATACACCCACTTGGAAACAGCAAGGCATCAAGATGTATTGAGGGTACCAAGCGTTGCCTTTACAAATGTTGTAGGAAAGGAGTGAATAACCCAGGTGGAGGATAAACAGGAGGAACCTTTGTGGAAGCAGTTCATGCAGCATTTGCTCAGTAGCACCAGCAGGTTTTGAAACTGATGTGTATAACAGCAAGGATCTGTGCTAGTTATTACCTTGAGACTTCTTTGTTCAGGAACAAAGGGATGGGGGGGCAGCCAGACAGCACAGGTTCGGGTAAATTCTCCTGTGGGTGCAGAATGGGGAAAGCCTCAGCAGCCTTCCTGAAACTACAGGCACTTGCTTCAGGGCAGGAGAGGGCACACAAATCCCCCTGAAGCAACCCTTGCCAAGCAAAATATACTTCCAGTTTGCAGCATATCACTTCTATGCCAAAATTTATTCCACAATGAAACAATGCATGCAGACTAAAGCAAAAATAATAGTGAAAAAAGGAGTCAGTTTGCTCTACAGCAAGACATTATAATCGAAAGATAATGGGAGGATCCTAATCAAGGTTTCTAAGCTATTTTTCCAGTAATCAGTTCCAAATTACTGGTTTTCTACATTTAGTCATCTTTCCATATCTATTACGAATTCCCCAGAATATCTCATTTGACAGTGGTGAGAAAGCTGGTGCACACAGATTTTGCTTGCTGCAGAATTTAATTGTGCCTTATGGGGATTCCCTTCTGTCAGTGATTAGTTGGATATTGATCCACATAACTGGAGGACTTCTTTTTTAAAATAATTGATCTATAATCAGATATTTGAAAGAAAACACACTAGGAAAGAAGAGCTTTCATCTTTCTAAATTCTGCCAGTAAAAAGCCAACTAATAATCTGTCAATATCTTGACCATTTCCTTTGCTGATACAGGAAATTGAGTATTTTTTCAGGGAATGAACTGTAATCAGAGTAATGGCTTTGGTTAGTGTTTTTTTATTATTTTATAAGACATACCATTATTTCTGTGGAACAGAACAGGTTCAGAAAAGATTAGTCAGCCAAGGGGAGACAGACCTTAATCACAGGGCTGCTGTTTAGATGGTACCACCTTGATTAACAAACGTCAGGGGGACACTGAATATGTTTGCATAAATAAGGCCTTTGCTAATGGTACTGCTTTTAAATGTAATTAATAGCTTTACAGGGATACTATTATTTTGAAAAACAAGGAGGTTGTGGTAACTGAGGTTCAAATAAAGGCAGTAGAATTAACGAGAGCTAGGATGAAAAGCATGAAGAATTATGTGAAATATTAATTAATGAAGAAATAGGAAGCTATCATTAATTTTTGAGGCAGTCCTGGAGCAGGGCTGGGCAGAAGGGACACAGAAAGATACCTTCGTGTCCAGCACTGTTTGGAAATGTAGTCTGCCTTTTCATATTCCCACATGTAGGCAGAGATGGCGAAAGAGGATTTATGCAGATGATCCAGGAAAATACCAGGGGTATTCTTTTTTGGCAAAATCTTCAACTTTTTTACCTAATTTTAAAAAATAACAGAGAGCTACTGTACCCTGCTGGGGCCAACATCTGATGGACAATTAAACCATTTTAGTCTCCGAGAGCAGGGAAACTCAGAGAAACTGGCCCTTTTCTATCATATCCTCTGAAGGATTACAGATAGAGAAAAGATTTTGCAAATAACTAGGCACATAGATAATTACAAGAAGGTCCAGCTGATTTGGTTTTAAATAGATTTTGTTAACAATGAAGTTTTATTTTATGAAAAAGACTTACAGATATGGGCACCTGGATCTGAAAGGCAGCGCTAACAACTTTGTTGTGTCCCCCTTTGGTAGGAAGCCAGATCTAAGATGACAGAATAACTAGCTGAAAAAATCCTTGGGTTTTATTCATCAGATTTTACATGAAATGATTTATCAAAACTTGATTCACAATGATATGACACCTAAAGCTCATTACACAGCATTCTGGTTTACTTTTTGAAGTATCTCTTATTTTCTCAATATTGTTTTTTTGTCTTTAGCCAGGGCTAGGCAAGTGATACAGAATGTTTCTGCAAGGTATTTTCTCTAACTAAAGTTTATGTCTGGCATTACAATTAAGAAAGGGACTCCATGAGGGATGCCACTATGGTATGGGTGATTTAAATGTGCAGTGAGCTCGGTCCCTGCTCTAATGGGCTTAAAATCTAACTCAACATGAAATAAAAGGAAACTGAGGAGTGCTGCAAATGGAAGGTGAATGAAGAAGACACAGTTGCAGACACCATTTTGATGGCACTTTCTGCTGAAAAATGCTTCTGTCAAAATTATCCTGACCAAAGGCTGGTATTAACAGCTCTTAGCACTAATAACTGCACAGCTTCTTAGTGCACGTACTGTTCTGTTCAAACAGAAGTCCATACATTTATCAAATTGCATTTTGTTCTGGGAAATGCCCCCCAACAACTTCAGGTTTCCAGGCAAACAGGCAGATTAGCTGTGGTTCTCCTTCCCCTCATTGACCCTGTCAGCCTGTGCCCTTCCTCACACTGCAGGAGAGAACTCAGAAGAGCTGGTGGGTGCTTAGCACACAGTGGGTTTGGCACTGCTTTGGTTCATTTTGAGATGCAGAGGTTATACACAAAAAAGTTCACTGTGGGAAATACATACTGCCTTCAACTTGACATGACAGTGTGTGACACTTCCTACCAGAGAGGTGGCCTTGACAAATTCTGTCCTGCCAAGGTTTAACACCTCGGCATATATATGGATGCCTCATCCCTAGAAGTGTTCAAGGCCAGGTTGAATGGGGCTTGGAGCAACCTGGTCTAGTGGAAGATGTCCCTGCCCATGGCAGGGGGTTGGAACTAGATGAGCTTTAAGATCCCTTCCAACACAAACCATTCCATGATTCTATGATACATACAGTGCGAGATGCAGACCTTGCCTCTTATGACACCATTTTTTAATTTATTTATTTGTTTGGGTTTGGATTTTTTGTTTTTTTTTTTTTTTTTTTTTTTTTTTTTTAGCCCAGTATTAATGGCACAATTTGTTAAGCCCAGTACAACTCTCTACATAACACTTCAGCTTTAGAACAGCCTGAGAAACCCTACTGGCACAGATTGCATGCAGGAACAGTTTGCCCTCTGCGTTCTGAGCAGACACTTTCAAAACGGATTCACCCTGCAAAGCTAGAAACATAAACATAGCAGTTCACTCTAACACCAGCAAAACAAAACTACTCCTGCAGAGTTCCCATAGGAAATGGGAAATGACAGGCATTGAGACAAGTCAGGCTATTTTTAATTTTTAATTTTTTTTTTGTGAACTTCAATAAAATGCAACCTGCAGCAGGAACAGGTCAACAGTGAGAAACCGCAGGGCAGGGGAGAGAACTATCTCTTTGCTGTGGTACTGCACCTGGCTCTCTGCCCCAGCAGTCATTTGTCCAGCACCCACATTTCCATGTTACAGAAAACTGGGGGCAGAATGGCAAGAGCTGTGCCATTCCCTGGCCAGGGGCTGGACAACAGCTGCAGCAAGGCCACTGGGCTCTTCTTCCAGACACATTGAGCAAGGAAGTTGTGCCCAACCAAAGGCTTCTCTGCCTTCATGGGTCTTCTGCATCCCTTCCAGGCTTTGCATCATATTTTAAGGCCATTGCTCTGTCAGAGAAGTTATAAAGTAAATTTGAAGGTAGAAGATAATGTATTTAATGTTTGGATACCTCCACCACATAGCCTGCTCTGTTGCCTGGACAGTGGATATGCTGGGGTAGAGTAAGCTGCAAACCTCACTACCTGCAAACCTGAACTGGGCTGGCAGGAGCACCCCCAGAGAGAACAGAAGCCCAGAAAGGACGAAGAATTTACTTATGAATGCACACACAAACCTTCTTTTCTGAAAGCATGCTTATACTTCATATTTAAGCATCCACCTCAAATGCAGGCTGGTTTGCAATAGCAGTATGACATGAACTGATGGTTTCAGGAGGCACCAAAAATGGAGCAATGAAAATGGTTATTTGAGTGTGAAAATATGGGTTTTCCTGGTATTTAGTCTGTATTTAAATACTTGTTTCAAAATGTGGTTCAGATTATAAAGAGAAATATTTTAAGAGCAAATAATTGTTTAATTAAGTTTGCACACCAGGTTAACTTCATGACAAGATTTATAGAACATGTAATTACGACTGTTCATCTAATAAGTGATCACAAGATGAAAGAACACTCCTGCCAAAGCAGAAACAGTCAAAACTTAGGCACCTGCAGTGCCTCCCCATGATTAAGCATCTGCTGTCCCTGCTCTGGGCAAGGACTCTGGCTAAGGGACCCTCTGCTTTCAGGTTCATTGTGTATGAAGGAATTAGTTACGTTTGTTTTCATGAAGGGACTGAAACACGTTGTGACTCTTTCCTGCTGTGCCTTGAAATAGCGACTCTAAAATCAAACACAAGCTTTTGGGTGACAGATGCATTAGAAAGGGGGTTCTGGTAGGTTTGCTTTGTAAGGAAGCCAATCCTTTTGGTTTTTCCACTGACGTTCAAGCTCAGACAGGCCAAATACAGGTGAGAATGTGTCTGTACAGCTCCGCATGCCACACACAGGCCATCCACTGCTCCTGCAATGTCAGCTCTTAATTTTTGCCAGAGCTTCACAGGAATAGAGGCAGCTTTAATCCTTTCTCTCTTCAGTGTGAGTTTTGCATTACAATTCCTACCGATTCCCAAGCCTGACATATTTAGGAAGCATAATGGGGAGTAATAGAAAAGATCACAGTAACAGAAACATCAACAGTGGAGATTTTTGCTCTCATTACCTCAAAATTAAATGGAAGCAGTTTACTGGAAAAGAGAGGGTGAGTCAAATGCAATGAATAGTGCCTCTTCCATATGGAATCCTTAAGAAAATGAAGCAGTTTAGGCTCAAATACAGCTTGCATGCAAGTAAATAAAACCCCACCCTTGCTAATATAGGTGATCCTGTGCTAGAGCAAAAGCTTCAAGACAGCATTTATTCTGAAATAATGCAAGGATTGTATACTGCAGTCTGTAGATAAAGTATTCCTATTGAAAATCAAGGCAGAAATGTTAGTGATTACCATTCCAACAGAATTTTAAATAATGAAGAGGTGTAAAGGAAATACTTGCTGGGGTCATTCTCCCTCTTCTGCTTATCTGTTCCTGTTGCTGCCACACTGCTTGACAGACACATATATGCTTATGCACCTATGTGAAGATACACTGACTACAGCTACAGTGAGAGAACAAAATCTATTCCTGGACACAAACACAAAATCTATGCCCCAGAGACCAGCGCAGAAGAAAGGGTAAGCTGTTTTTGATTAATTATTTGCCTAGGTGTGTCTCTACAACCAAAGAGATATGACTTAATGAAAAGCAACTCCTCTATTTGAGGTATTTTAAGTTAAGGCAAGACTAATCTGAGTATATTAAGTGACAGTAATGCAAACTTCCCATTGAAGCTCATGTTATATTGTGTTTACTAGAGTGCTTGTATGTTTATCCATACATGTATATGAACATAGAATAGAATCATAGAATAACTAGGGTTGGAAAGGACCTTAAGATCATCCAGTTCCAGCAAATTTCAGGAGAAAGTTCTTATTTTGCCCAACTCCAGGTTAATTCATCATGCTGGTATTTTCAAATTTCTCTCATGCTCCAAGGGGCAGTTCCGTAGAGAAAGGTTAGAGCAATGTTCTTCTAATCAGAGTATACTTATTTCTTCTCAGATCACTGCTCTCAGGAGTGGCTGTTGGCATTTAATATGTAGTAAAGTGTCTGCTGTGAACAGGAATGGCATTGCTGGAGAAAGTGGCTCTCAATCACCCTTTACCCAGGACTCAGCCAACTTCCAAGGAAATATTTCTTACCTTTTCAGTGAAAATGAGCTTGAAAGTGTGTGTGCAAAGGGTGTTGTGTGGCTGTTCTACAGGAAGCCCACTGTTGTTTCAGGGATGCGGACTGCCCTGGTATCCCCAGCGCATATCACCTCGCTGTAACAGTGCTGTTACAAAGGTCAAGGCATTGCCCTTGAAATCTTGCACCATTTTGCCCTGGGAGAAGATCAGTGATTCCCTCCAGGTCTGTGTGGCTGTTCTGCCATGGGGATTCAAGATCATGGGATGCCACAGAGACATTACAGCTGCTTCTCCAGAGAAAAGTAGTCATTCCTTATTTAAGGTTACCTGATGAGAGTTCAGCTTTCCTTTGAGCATTTAGTTTGTTATAATGTACTCTAAGTTAATTAAAGTACTTTCTAAGATGACGTTAGTGAAATAAAGTGACTATGCCTTGCCCTTAGGGTCCCTTCAAATATGTTAGAATTTTAATATCACTGGCATTTTTTGTAAAAATACAGTTCTATCTTAGTTACTTAATCAGTGGAAGTTTTAATTAACATAAGACATGATGTATTTTGCCTTCTGTACAGCCTGAAGGCTTCAAGCTTTTCGCTTTTAGTATCAAAAAGCCTTCATACCAAATCACCATATGATACTAGAAGTGAAGACATAGAAGGCATGTTCAGTGCTATTCTGAGCCCAATTTAATTCTAAGATCTTTATTCTTTTATTGAGTGTGAAATACAGTAAATTTGCTTTAAGGTGCTGTAGCATAAGGCCTATTCACCACTCAGATCTCACACAACTTGGTACACAGCCTGCATGCTGCTCGCACTTGAATGTTTCACAGCTTTAATAAGGTATTTAAAAAAGAAACAGAGGGAGTTGGGGTTTTCCCACCCCTATAGAGAGTGCACATTTCTGAATATTACACACACTTTTACTTGAATTTAGTACCTGCTCTTTCTTTACAGATTATTACCTATTAGCAACTGGGGTTGAGCAACAAAATATCCCAATGATGAGTCTGAGAAGATAATCAGCAGGGGCTGAGCCCTGTTAACTGTCACTGCTTCAACAGCTCAACATGCATTAATTTAGTTGGGTTTATAAGCAGGTGCAAATAGAGCCTCGTAAAAAAGGCTAAGGCAAAGGTTTGGGTTGTTTTGGGGGATTTTATATTCTGTTTTACAGTATCTGACCAGAGGCTGTAGGATGCTAAGAAGTGGGGGCTGCTTTGGGATGATGCTCTGCGGCTCAGCAGTGCAATGACTGGTGGAGACCACCCTCAGCAACCTCAATTGTGGTAATGAAGGTCAAAAAACATTTTAGCTAGGCTTTTTCCTATCTTTTCATACTTTATCCTCTGATTATATCCAGACTGAAGTAGCTGTCATTGCAGGCCAAATTTATGACAAAATTCTATTCTTATGAGCCTGAAGTCATTTTGACATTAATGGCTTTACTGCTTCAAACACAGCATTTGAAACATTATGGGTACTTTATTTCTCTTCCTTGAACAAATAGCATCATAAGAGAGTCAGTAAAGCACCACTTTGTATCAGGAAAATTATCAGTAGAGCTGTTGGACTCCAAGGAACAGATTTGTAAATTTGCAGAGGTGTTTTACTGGATAATAGGCTGTATTTCTGATTTAGAGACAAGGGGGAGGTTTAATGAGGAGTGAGTAAAAGTCCTGCAGCTTCACAGTAACTGATGTCCTAAAATGTATTACAGATCAGTGTATTCCAGACAAATAGTCTCTTTTCTCTATGCTTCCCAGTCAGTAGTTGCATCCCAAACATTGCCAAACACATCAGGTGAGAATTCTATCCAGAGCATGGTATAGAGATGCTTGAAGGAGTAATGAGATACATACATGTTCCTTCACATAGTTAGAATCACAGACTCATAGAATAGTTAGGGTTGGAAAGGACCTTAAGATCATCTAGTTCCAAGCTCCTGCCATAGCCAGGAACACCTCACACTAAACCATGTCACCCAAGGCTTTGCCCAGCCCAGCCTTGAACACTGCCAGGGATGGAGCATTCACAGCCTCCCTGGGCAACCCATTTCAGTGCCTCACCACCCTAACAGGAAAGAATTTCTTCCTTATATCCAATCTAAACCTCTCCTGTTTAAGTTTAAACCCGTTACCCCTTGTCCTGTCACTGCAGTCCCTAATGAAGAGTTCCTCCTCATTAACAAAGGCTAGGCAAGCAATGGAAACATCTCCAAATATTTACAGAGATTTTGAAAAACAAAACAAAACAAAACAAACAAAACCCAAAAACGTTAAAATTGTGCTTCTGGGATACTGGCAAAATCAGTTAATAACTAGCTAACGAGACTGTGTATACATGGTTCAGGCAACAGGAGCGCAGTGTAGATTATCTTCTCAGCTGAACTCTACCATCTTGTGGGTTCCCAGGAAATTACAGCTTCAATAACAAAATCATCTTTGTCAGCCTAAATTTCTGAAAGCATTGCTGTTCTTAATGAACGCGTGGCATACTATGAACAGAGCACTATTAAAGCTTTTCTGTAACTTGCGCTTTCCATTTCTGACTTTCCAAGCTACAATAATATACATATATCCTGCATTTTCTATCCATTTTCCAAACTTTTAAATTAATCTGTGGAAGCTCCACAGTGAAAATAGTGAAGAGAACGATGCAAAACTTCTGCTGCTGTTTTGGCTTTTAAATCTTGTGACAGGGAAAGCAGAACAACAACATAAGGAAGCAGTGAGCAAAAAAGAAACATTAGCAATCATATGAGAATCCCCTTCTTTCTCCTGGCCAGTTAAGTTGTCCTTTAAAGTGCCAGAGATCCAGTACAGGTTTGCCTGAGAACTGCAGTATTTCTACTTGTTTAGGGTTTGGGGTGGCGAGGGTTGGAGATGAGGTGGTGGTTTTGTTTTTTCTTTTTCTGTCCAGAAATGATGGGGCTCTTCTGCTTATATGTTGGGAATTTGATTTTGAGCGGGATAATGCTGAATTTAATGCTTGAATTTTAGTGAAAATTTGTGAAAATTTGTAAAAATTTGTAAAAATGTGGCAGCTGCTGACTTCAGCAAGGTTTCACCAGCAGCCAGGCCATGAGCTATTAGAAAAAACAACATTTAATGTATCAAAAAAGAGAAAAATCCACAGCCACAATACACATTCGAGAGCAGCAGCGAGCGCTGTAGCTGTTCAAGGCAAAAGAAAACATACTGTTGCAGACAGGTGTTGAAAAATAAAACTACTAAATTCAGACTAATATATTGCTAGACTATAAAATATGGCTGGAAAAACTTTTCAATGTTTTTTTCAAAGCACAGTGGGTCTATTAAGTGCTAAATATCTAAAGACCAATTCAGCTTTCATTAGTGTGACTGGGAAGGCAACTGAGCATTGAATTGGAGTCAAAAGAGCTGATGCTGCTGTCCCTCTCTGGGATGACATGATCCTCAGTAACACATTACAACTATCGTAGTCTAAATCCTTTAGTGTCAGAGCAAGAAAAACTTGAATGTTATGAGAATTAAACATGACATATCAATAATGGGGCTTCATTTTTTTTTTATTAACACTCCACTTAGTGATATGTGAGCCATAGTAAGTTCCCTTGCAGCCCTGATAAGAAACAAGAGCACTGATCTCTTCCAGCTCTTTCTGTAATCAATGAGAAGTGGATGTGCATGTTGAAGATAATAATGTTGACCACATCTGCAGATAGGATTTATCTATTTCCCATATCATATCAGTTTCCAGAAAGATATTCTGCACTGGGGTTATAGCTCTGAGACCCATGGCAGCATTTATCAAAGGGGCCTGGGTTGAACTAGTTACGATGTCTGTCCCAGGGAACCAACTCTACCTTTCCTTTCCACGAATGTAAGCAATTGTGTATCTTCACATTTACAGATTTTAAAATATCTTTCACTTGATGACATGTGGATCTCAGGACATCCATGAATGAATCCTGAAGGTCCCTCTGAATGGCATCTGTAGAAGAGCAACCCTCGTCTGAATTGCATCCTGAGAAAAATATATTTCATCCCCATAACATCAAAAGAGAAAGCAATGGAGTCAAGGATTTTTCCACTGTGCCTGTGCCTCACCAAAACACAAAGTGGTGTTAGAAATTTAAATACAGTTAGTAAAAGGAACCAATGGATAAAAAGCTCCGTGAAAGAACCAAAGATGTTCATGCATCCTCTTAAGAAAGGTCTCAAATGAGGCAAAGGAATAAATCAAATCCATTTTCAGATAGAAAGCTAGAGGAATATTCTAGGGAATAAAAAATCTGAACAAGTAGGTAAGAAAAGGTATGAAATTCTTATCCTTTACAACTTTAGCAGAATACAATTAATAAAACCCATGTTTGTCATCAGAGGGGATTTCACAGTTTTATAATAAGGCCTATAATTTCCGATTACTGTGCTAATGTAGGGCCTGAAATTACACTTCTGGGGGATGCAGATTCCAAAATATGCCTGTAATAAACCAGTCTGAAACCTGATCTCTTAGGCTGCTTTGAGGATGTTCACAATTCTCAGGCAATTTGGTCATCATAGCACCTCCAAGAAAGTCCTGCCAGAACATAGAAATATCACCTCTGAGGGGTTTTATAGGCCAATAAAACAGGCTGCCTTGGACAGGTATCAAGACATTGAATATATGTTTTAGCAACCACAAATGAATAATTATCGAATATTGCTTTATGTGAGTAATGACAAGACTGGTTCTGTAGTAAAAGCTCCTGGAAAAAGTCACACTAGACCATTGATGAGGAAAACATTTGTTTTCTTCAAACACACACACAAAAGAAATATAGCAGCAGTATTTCCTGTGCCAGTAACGAACTCTCATCTCAGCTGCTGTAAAATGACAGAGCTTTACAAAACACACAAAATGCTAGTAAGCTACATAAACGGAATTCTACCCTGTCCCTGCTTAAATCATTCCCTCCCCCAAATTTCAAATGAAAATGAAATTAATTTCCCCAAATAAAAGGAACATAGGCAATTGACTTCAAATGTGGACCTACAAAGGCAACTTAAATCCAAGCCCCAGTACCAAGTGCTACTTTAAATCCTTGCATTGTATTTAGAGACCATAAGATTAGGCTTACTGACTTTCGGCTTAAGACTCTAAGGCAGCATGGCTTGAAGAAATGATTAATGGATGTTGATATAAGTATGTGCTTTAAATTTTGACTGAGGTATAACTCTGCCAGAAAAACAAATATTTTTGTTAACTGCTTTCAATGGTCTGAAAGATCTCCTCCATTCTTGGCAGCTGCTGTGGACCCACTGTACAATTTGCCCCTCTTTCCTGTCGTCTGATGGCTGGATACAATGATGTCAGCAAAGCTGCTATTCTGGGTTCTGTGCATTTAAATAAAAAAGGGCAGGGGGGGCAGGCAGGGAGGGAAGAACAACACTGAAGTAATTCTTGGTTTCTAGGACCTGGAATGCACATTTTAAACAAATCCTTGAATATATCAATGAAAAGCTAAAAACCAGTCAACTATTAATACTATATATTTACACAGGCTGGAGAGGATAAACTGGTTAGCCTGTTGTGTGTCATGAAATCATGGAAGGCTCAGAATTTCAGTGATGAATGCCAAACTGGTTTCTAATGTATTTAGTAATAGGACTTATCTAAGAAAAACATATAATAAAATGTGATTTTGATATTGGGTTTGCGAGTAGTGATACTATGATTCTTTACAGTGTTTAACTTAATCCCATATGAATCTGACAAAATATCCCTGCTCGTAGAGCAGACTGTGTCCAATACGCTAACATGAGTGGACTGATAGACCTAAAAAAAGGAGCTAATGAGTTATCCTCATCCAATTAAGGTGTTTTTAGTGGCTCTGCCAGGAACCACATAGTCTTGGTCAAATACCATCCCAGATCTTTATCAGTGGTCTAGAAGGAAATAAAATTAATTCCAATAAAACCATCAGCTAACAAAATATGTGGTGTAGCACAATGCTAAGTCAGTTATTCAGAGTAATCTGGAATGCTTTTTGTCAGAGATATAGCACACACCATATAAAAACATGGAAATGAGTTAGTAACATCCCCAGACAAGCTGCATTATTGGTTATCTTTACCTACTGGGAAGCTGAACTAGACAAAAATTCATTTTAATACAGTGTAAAGCTGTGTACATGGAACAAGAAGCATAGCTCACATGGAGGGGGTAGCACTTGGTATATCTCTGGGATACACTAAGATTTTAAAAGTCATCTGCTGAATTTCCTGACTACAGAGTTCTCCAACACAGTGATGAGAAGTAAATGCTGTGTGCAGGAGTACAAGAGAGTATCTTCCTGGAGCTGTGTAGCTATATTTCTTTCACATATCATCCCAGTGAAACTAGAAATTACTTCCTGAGAAGGCCTAGCTGGTCCTCCGAAGAGCTTCCAGCTCTACCATGTTCCTTTGCAGGAGTGACAACAGGTGGGTGAGAAGATCAAGTCCATCGTGAAAGGACTCTGACATCTCCTACCACAAGAAATGCTGGGGTCTGTAGATGACGACAGAATAATTTCGGTTGGAAAAGACCTTCAAGATGATCCCATCCAACATGATGCAGGTGTGAGCAGGATTCCAGCTGCCTGCAAGGAATAATGAAAACATCCAATGCTAAGTCCTGCACTACTCAGGAGTACATCAAACAGGGCTTTTGCTGTCTTGCCTTCAGCTCATCACATACAAAATAAGAGAATACCTGCCAGATCTGCCCAATTCATAACTGGTTCCTATTCCAGCTGCAGAATAAAATTCTCCGCCTGTCATAATATCTGATATAAGCCTGAGACCTCTGAGGACTCTGTGAGATAATAGGTATGTGTTCAATTTTCATTCAGCTTACATGGGAAGAAAATGTGTAACCTCATGTTTCTTTCTTCCCTACAATGCTCTTTATTATATTTATCAGCCCTCCACTTGCTTCACTCTTTTCTGTGCCTTCCAGCACAACATTTCAGCAGCATCATTGGCCACTTTTAGGCAAAGTAACATTGGAAACACATTAAACGTGACAGCCAGATGTGTTGATCTGTTGACACTGGACACCATGAGGTTGCTATTAAGACTTTGCAGTGGAGTGTGAGCAGGACAGTGTTGGGATTAGATTGCTTGTTCTATATCTGGAGGTGAAAGCCTGATGAAGTGTTGGGCTGTGTTATCAACAGAGCTGTAGGCAAGGCGAAAAGTGCAAAATGAGCTTTTCTTCACTTTATTTCTCTTTTTACAAGTTATGAGTGGTGGAACATTTCCTAGCACAGCCTTAACTGTGTCTGAATTTATTTGTGTTAATCTGAAAGGGGTCAAAACTCTACCCAGACTTATGCTGATGTATCACCATAGTAATTACAGCAACAGGAGCAGAACTACTCCGGACTTAGGCTAATGCAGTAGGAAAAAGTTGGCTTAGGATGTTTCTCTCTGTCATACTTTAATCACTCTCTAAGAATTGCAAAGAGGACACAGATCTACATGTAATGTTTCCAGTGGGCTTCAGGGAAAAATTTGGGAAGCTTCCCTGAGTTTGAAGGCCTTTCTTTTTTCTTCTCTCCTTTTTTGTCTAGCATGAGGGTGATAAAGATTTTCTTAAAGTGCCCAGAATTTTAGGGTTTTGAAGCAACTCAGGTAGCACTTGCAGTGGAGATGGTCATGGTTTCCACAAGCTTTGGTTCTTCAGCACTGTTCTCATCTGAGCTGCTCAGTGACAGATGGACATGGAGAGCCACTGGACATGACCCTATGACAGGCAACACAAGATTTCTTTATTGCCTTTGTCTTTTTTCCTTCTGTCCTGGCCTGTTTTTTACCACTGATACGTCAAAATAATGCAGTGCTTATGACAGTCACATCCAAATCTTCACATAAGCAAATTGTTCATCTCAAGAAGCAAAATTAGGGACACTGGGGGAGGAGAGAATGGATCCTGAGGGATTTATCACTGTTCCATGAAGGCATTTGAAACCCCTCTTGCTGACAGTACCAGTGACAGCATAGGCAGGTTTGTGTTGATTAAGATCTCCTGTAGCTGCTTCAATTTCAACAGATTTTTTTTCTTAACCATTGAAACAACTTCCCTTCTCCACCCTCCAAAAATAAGGTAAAACTATTATTCTTAAATCACCTCCTAACTTTGGCTACATTTGACATAGAAGCTCACATTAAAAATATAATGCAACAGCAGTGAGTGTTAGGAAAAAAAAAAAATTACTGAAATTGTTTTGGTAACTTAGAATTAGTTGTAAATTTTTATACAATTTTCTGTAAACATTTTGATTAAAAAAGTCACTTCTGAATCCTAAGAAATGGAATTTTAATCCACTGAATCACTTCAGGAATTTAAAGGTTGTGATTTTTTCTTTTGTAGGTGGCTTGTACCTAGAAATACATCCAGGCCAGTTTTACATCTATGAATACAAAAGATTGAAGCAAGATTGAATTCTGTTTCTGAAATAACTTGCTGATATTTACAGTCATCATATTAGATAAGTGACATAAACCCCAATGTTAAATTACACAGTCTGTAAACTGACAAATGGGTATTGTTGGGCTCATTACCATATGTGAGATGAAAATTTTTGCAATGTATCTTTTTGTGTTAATATAATGGGCATGTATTATAGTTCTGGTATCAAATATTGACAGGTGTTATTTGGGAGTGCCTGGGATAGCATGAACCTGGTGCTGTGAACTCTATTGTCTAGGTTTTCTCCTCTTTTCTAGATATTCTTTTTTTCCAGAATTTTATGCAATGTGCTTACATCAGGTGACCAGAATTTAAGAGGCTGACATTGAGTTTTCATTTATTTGAATTTCCATACTTTTATAGTAGCACTTTAAATTTTGACACATGAGAGAAGAGCCCAGAGGGAAGTGCAAACTGTGGGTGCAGAGAAGCTCGAACAACCAGAACAAGATTTTGCCTGTTGCACACATAAAATAGTTGGTTAATGATTTATTCTGACCTATTCATTACTGAATGGACCAAAGTCCTTTCGGGGGTGTCAGAATGCCCACTATGTTTCTCAGTTTTGTATTTTCAACTCAGAGCTCAAGTTTAGTTGGCAGATGTGGAAAATTCCATGTAGTGAGAAGAGCCTCTAGTGATAAAGCCATGGCAAATGCTTGAGGAGTTCTTTCTAGCTAGGACTGATGTTAATTTATGGTGGCAATCCTTCCCTTTTAGCCCATATAATCTCTTCTCTTTGAAAATACCATATTGCTGTTGTTTTCTCATCTAAACTGGGGGCATTTTTATAATACAGATAAAGACGCCTAGATGCACAGGGCTGCCTTTCGAAAAGAGCCAGTGAACTGCTGACTGCAAGCAGAGGTCGATGTACGCCTGTAGATGGCGCTAAATACCAAAGAACTGGTGCAGATTTTGGCAGCAAGATGTGCTCAGGGAGATCAGACAGGACGAATGATCCCTTCTTAATTGTCCCATCGTTTCCTGTCCAGCTCCTTGTGAGAGGGAAGGAGGTGTTTCCACTAAGGTATGTAGGTTTGTAAGGTTTGAAGGTATACTTGCTATCTCCTGCTGAACCAATTCATGCGTCACAAAACTTCTCATCTGTAGCAGGTACAGCAAAGTGCAGAACTAAGTACAGGCTGTGGAGAACTGCCCCCAGGACCAAAGGTCCCCCGTGGTGATGGAGCTGCAGGGATTTGTTTAAAAAGCCACCGTGTCAGGGCTGCCAAAAGGAAATGGGGATTGGAAGGAGTTAAGGGCCTGAAGTCTGTTTTTGGGTTAGATGACAATACCGTCCAGGGGCATCTACCTCACCAATCACTACCAGTCAAGACCCCTGCTGGTGTTTATTTGAGCTCTGTTTTTTGCATTATACCCATCTTTGACACCTTACCTGCAACTCTTCCAACTCCATGTTACTCAGACTGTGCTTGTTTCTTATCACTTAACTTCTTTCTTTTCTTACTTTTCCATGTTGGAAAATTCACTGCCAGGTTCATTAACTATCTCACAAGGATAAATAAATTTTCGTGTTTGTTGATTTGTTACATGGCTACACTGGGTTTACTTCGTCAGCTTAATTGCTGCCCACAGGTTGTTCGACTGCCATGTTTATGACCGAGCTTGCATTTAAAGGTTAACAAACTCAGACCTTCGCTTCCACTGACACAGCTGGCATCGGGGCTGTCCCTGGCCTGGCCCTTGACGGTGGCCGCGAGCAGGCGGGGTTGGGGCTCTCTGGGTCATTTAAAGGCTGTTTTGGGATGAAGGAAAGAAAGCACGGGCTCGTGAGGATGGGGCTCCCGTGGGATGCTTCAACTTTCCCCCCGCACGGAGCCGCGGGGAGCGCTCACTCCCACAGCCCCCACTGCTTCGAGGGCCGTGCGGGGGAGAGACAGCAGATGGCGCTCGGCGCCCACGCTCGGCTGCTTCGGGCCCCCTGCTCCCAGCTGCTGCGCTTGGAAGTTTCTCGCGGCGCAGCCGAGCGTCTTCCCGGGGACCACACGTCCCGGCCGCCGCGCTGAGCAGTCTCCAGTTCCTTACGAGCTGCTTTACAGACAGCTCCCGCCGCCACGTCCCTCAGCGTGCAGGGCAGGCGCGCAGCCGCAACCCGACCGACGGGATCCCCGCCGCCTCGACTCCCAGCCGCCGGGGTGGAACCCAGGTGCTCGGGGCCCCCGCCGGGCTGGGCGGGTCGGTGGTGGGCGGGCTGGCCAATGGGAGGCCGCGGGTGGAGTCGGCGGCGGTCGTCAAGAGGGAAGGGATCAATGAGCGCCAAGCAAAGTTGGGGTTGGGCCGCGGGGAACGCTACGGTCGTGGATTACAAACTCGGCGGCGTCCCGCTCCGCCGCTGACCGCCGCGACGGCACCGGGCATGCTGGTGGGGCGGCGGCCTCTGCTGCCGAGCGGCGAAGGGCGGGCACCCCGGCGGTAGCGACGGCGGCGATGCGGCGCTGCGTCCCCGGGCGCCCACCAGCCCCGGAGCGGCGGCTGCAGCAGGAGCGGAGCGCCCCGTGAGCGCGGCGCGCCAGCGGGTCTACTCCCGTCCGTGGCGGGACAGGGTGAGCGGAGCCTCCGTGAGTGAGGAAAGGGAGAGAAGCGGGAGCGGTCGGTGGGAAAGTGGACCCTGAGGGGCGCCGCTGAGAGTGGTAGCGCTGGGACCCTGTCCCGGTGCGTTATGGGCCGCCCTCCCGCCGCCGGCCGCGGGGCCTCGCCGCCGCTGCTGCTGCTGCTGTCGGTGCTGCTGCTGCCGCCGCAGCTGCCGCTGGGCGCCGCCGCCGAGCCCCGCCAGGTCTTCCAGGTGCTGGAGGAGCAGCCACCCGGTACCTGGGTAGGCACCATCGCCACCCGACCCGGGTTCACCTACCGGCTGAGCGAGCAGCACGCCCTCTTCACCATCAACGCCAGCTCGGGAGCCCTGCACACCCGCGCCACCATCGACCGCGAGAGCCTGGCCAGCGACGTGGTGGACCTGGTGGTGCTCTCCAGCCAGCCCACCTACCCCAGCGAGGTGCGGGTTCTGGTGCTCGACCTCAACGACAACGCACCCGTCTTCCCCGATCCTTCCATCGTGGTGACTTTCAAGGAGGACACGGGCAGCGGGCGACAACTTATCCTGGACACGGCCACAGATGCCGACAGTGGCACTAATGGGGTAGACCATGGCTCCTACCGCATTGTGGCCGGCAATGAGGAGGGGCGTTTCCGGCTCAACATCACGCTCAACCCCAGCGGTGAAGGTGCTTTTTTGCACCTGGTTTCCCGGGGTGGACTGGACCGGGAGGCCACCCCCACCTACCAGCTGTTGGTGCAAGTGGAGGACAAGGGCGAGCCACGGAGGCGGGGGTACCTCCAGGTCAATGTCACTGTCCAGGACATCAATGACAACCCACCCATCTTCAGCCAGACTCTTTACCAGGCACGAGTGCCTGAGGATGCGCCTGTTGGGGCCAGTGTCCTCCAGGTCACTGCAGCTGATGCTGATGAAGGTACCAATGCTGACATCCGCTACCGCCTAGAAGGAGGTGATGGCACTGGTGGTGGTGGGGAGGGGGCTGGCAGCCTCCCGTTTGAGGTAGACCCTGAGAGTGGGGTGATCCGCATCCGGGAGTGCTTGGACTATGAGATGCGACAGCAGTACTCACTGACAGTGCAGGCATTGGACCGGGGGGTGCCAGCACTGAGTGGCCGGGCTGAGGCCTTCATCCGCCTGCTCGATGTCAATGACAATGAGCCACGAGTGAAGTTTCGCTATTTCCCAGCCACCTCTCGCTTTGCCTCTGTGGATGAGAACGCAGCACCTGGCACAGTGGTGGCCCTGCTGACAGTGAGTGATGCCGACTCCCCTGCAGCCAATGGGAATATCTCTGTGTCAATCCTGGCTGGAAATGAGCAGCGTCACTTTGAAGTGCACAGCAGCAAGGTACCCAACCTTAGCCTTATAAAGGTGGCAGCTGCGCTGGACCGGGAGCGCATCCCAGCCTATAACCTTACAGTGGCGGTGGCAGATAACTATGGGGCCCCTCCACCACCCCCAGGTTCCCCTACTTCTGCCTTTTCCCCTGATGGAGTGGTGAAAGCTCCTGTGAGCCGTTCATCAGTGGCTAGCCTGGTGATCTTTGTGAATGACATTAATGACCACCCCCCAGTCTTTGGGCAGTCTGTCTACACTGTGAACATCAGTGAGGAGGTGCCCCTGGGCAGCTATGTGAGGGGCCTGAGTGCCACGGACCGTGACTCAGGCCTCAATGCCAATCTCAAATACAGCATTGTCTCTGGCAATGAGCTTGGCTGGTTTCGCATCAGTGAGCACAGTGGGCTGGTAACCACAGCTGGCCCTGAGGGTGGCACTGCTGGGCACGCTGCAGGCATGTCCACCTACAGCAGGCTGGACCGGGAGACTGCTTCTCAGGTGGTGCTCAACATCAGTGCCCGTGACCAAGGGGTGCAGCCCAGGTTCTCCTATGCGCAGCTGGTGGTGACCATCCTTGATGTCAATGACAATAAACCTCGCTTCAGTCAACCCGAGGGCTACCAGGTGTCCCTGGCTGAAAACTCCCCATCAGGAACTGAGTTGCTGGTCCTGAGTGCCACTGATGGGGACTTGGGGGACAATGGGACAGTCCGATTTTCCTTGCAGGAAGCTGACCCAGTGCTGCCTGTGGTTGGCCCCTCCTCGGTTACCCCTCGCCGAATCTTTCGTTTGGATCCTGTGTCAGGCAAGCTTAGCACCGTCTCACAGCTGGACCGGGAGGAGCAGGCTCATTTCTTCCTGCAGGTCCTGGCCACTGATTTAGGCTCTCCTCCCCTTTCTTCCATAGCTCGAGTTAACGTGAGTCTCCTGGATGTGAATGACAATAGTCCTGTGTTTTACCCTGTTCAATATTTTGCCCATATCCAGGAGAATGAGCCAGCTGGAACCTATGTGACCACAGTGTCTGCCACAGACCCTGATCTGGGACCCAATGGAACAGTCAAGTACAGCATCTCAGCTGGAGACACCTCCAGGTTTCAGGTTCATGGCCAGACAGGGGTCATCACAACCAAAATAGCTCTTGATAGGGAGGAGAAAACTGCATACCAGTTGCAGATTGTGGCCACTGATGATGGCCATCTTCAGTCACAGAACCAAGCCATTGTTACCATCACTGTCTTGGACACCCAGGACAATCCACCTGTTTTCAGCCAGGGTGTGTACAGTTTTGTTGTCTTTGAAAATGTTGCCCTAGGTTACCATGTAGGTACTGTTTTTGCTTCTACCATGGACCTCAACACCAACATGAGTTACCTTATTACTATGGGTGACCAAAGGGGTGTATTTGCCATCAACAGAGTGACAGGACAGATCACCACAGCCAGTATTATTGACAGGGAAGAGCAAGCATTTTACCAGCTGAAGGTGGTTGCTAGTGGTGGGGCAATAACTGGGGATGCTGTGGTCAATATAACTGTCAAAGATTTAAATGATAATTCTCCACACTTTATTCATGTGGTAGAAAGTGTAAATGTGGTTGAAAACTGGAAAGCTGGGCATACCATATTCCAGGCCAGAGCTCTTGATCCTGATGAAGGTGTTAATGGTCTGGTTCTTTACAGCCTTAAGCAAAACCCAAAGGGCTTGTTTTCAATCAATGAACAAACAGGGGCCATAAGCTTAATAGGGTCACTTGACATAAATGCTGGGTCTTACCAGGTTGAAATCCTGGCCTCGGATATGGGGGTGCCGCAGCTGTCCTCTAACTTTATCCTGACTGTATCTGTCCATGATGTAAATGATAACCCACCTGTGTTTGATCAGCTTTCCTATGAAATTACTATTTTGGAGTCAGAGCCTGTGAATTCCAGGTTCTTTAAGGTGCAGGCTTTTGACAAAGATTCAGGAGTGAACGGTGAAATAGCTTATAGCATAATTGAAGGAAATACTGGGGATGCCTTTGGCATATTCCCAGATGGTCAGCTATATATAAAAAGTGAACTGGATCGTGAACTTCAGGAAAGATATATTTTACTGGTTGTGGCCTCTGATAGAGCAGTAGAGCCACTCAATGCTACTGTGAACGTTACTGTAATTCTGGAGGATGTAAATGATAACAGACCCCTGTTCAACAGTACCAACTATGTATTTTATTTTGAAGAAGAACAGAAAGGTGGATCATATGTAGGGCAAATAAATGCTGTAGATAAAGACTTTGGGCCAAATGGTGAAATCAGGTATTTGTTTGAGCATATGCAGCCAGATTTTGAGCTGAATGCAGTAACTGGGGAAATAAGAAGCACTCATCAGTTTGACAGAGAAGCTCTTATGAGACAGAGGGGAGCTGCAGTATTTAGTCTCACAGTAATAGCAACAGATCAGGGATTGCCAAAGCCTCTAAAAGATCAGGCAACTGTACAAATCTACATGAAAGACATCAATGATAATGCTCCCAAATTCTTGAAAGATCTCTACCAAGCTACTATATCAGAATTGGCAGCAAATCTGACACAGGTTCTGAGAGTTTCTGCCTCTGATGTTGATGAAGGGGTTAATGGATTGATTCACTACTCTGTAATCAAGGGAAATGAAGAAAAGCAGTTTGCAATAGATAGTAGCACAGGCCAAGTTACCTTAGTAGGCAAGCTAGATCATGAAGCTACTGCATCATATTCACTTGTCATCCAAGCAGTAGATGCTGGAGCAGTTTCCCTAAGTTCAACTTGCTTGTTGAGCATTGATGTATTGGATGAAAATGACAACAGTCCTTCCTTCCCTAAATCAACCTTTTTGGTGGATGTCCTGGAAAATATGAGAGTTGGTGAACTTGTGTCTTCTGTCACTGCCACTGATTCTGATTCAGGTGACAATGCTGAACTCCACTATAGCATTACAGGGACAAACAATCATGGGACCTTTAGCATCAGTCCCAACACTGGTAGTATTTTTCTTGCAAAGAAACTGGACTTTGAAACACAATCTCTGTATAAGCTAAATATAACAGCAAAAGACCAAGGAAGGCCACCACGGTCATCTACAATGTCAGTGGTAATACATGTTAGGGATTTCAATGACAACCCTCCTAATTTTCCTCCTGGGGACATCTTTAAATCTATTGTTGAGAATGTACCTGTTGGCAGCTCTGTCATTTCTGTGACTGCTCATGATCCAGATGCAGATATTAATGGGCAGCTAACGTATGCAATCATCCAGCAGATGCCAAGGGGTAATCATTTCCGTATAGATGAAGTGAGAGGGACAATATTTACCAGTGCTGAAATAGATCGTGAGTTTGCTAACCTCTTTGAGTTAACAGTCAAAGCCACAGATCAGGCTGTTCCTGTGGAGTCCAGACGATTTGCTTTGAAGAACGTGACCATTTTGGTGACAGATCAAAATGACAATGTTCCTGTGTTCATATCGCAAAATGCTCTCGCAGCCGACCCTTCAGTTGTGATCGGTTCAATTCTAATGACAATTATTGCTGCAGATCCTGATGAGGGCGCCAATGGAGAAGTGGAATATGAAATAGTCAATGGAGATACTGAAACCTTCATTGTGGATCGCTATAGCGGAGATTTAAGAGTAGCGTCAGCTTTGGTGCCTTCTCAGCTTGTATACAATCTCATAGTTTCTGCCACGGATCTTGGCCCTGAAAGGAGAAGATCCATCACTGAGATGACTATCATTCTGCAGGGGGTTGATGGGCCTGTTTTCACTCAGCCAAAATACATAACCATATTAAAAGAAGGCGAGCCTATCGGGACAAATGTGATATCTATTGAGGCATCAAGTCCACGGGGCTCTGAAGCTCAGGTGGAATATTACATTGTGTCCATCCGCTGTGACGATAAGAGTCTTGGGCGCCTCTTCACCATCGGGCGCCATACTGGTGTCATCCAGACTGCTGCCATTTTGGACAGGGAGCAAGGAGCACGTCTCTACTTGGTGGATGTTTATGCCATTGAAAAGTCATCTGTTTTTCCCCGCACTCAACGAGCAGAGGTAAAGCTTTTATTCAGTAATTATTTACCTGTTTGCTTTCTAAATGAGCCATTTTACGTATTTGTTGTTAGCTGTTTTACAGAGATTAGTGCACAACAGAAGACTGGAAAGCTAAGTCTGCTGATTTATTAAAGACCTTTCAGTTGGTATCCCTCAAACAGTTTACCTCAAAGCTGCCTCTAGAAATTTGAAAGAAGGTTAGGTGGAGTGCTTAAATTGGCTATGCCAGGCCCAGGGTTGGTCAAGTAAATTTTAGGTACTAAATGCTCTAACTGTGACAATATTTAATCATGGGCATTTGTGAATTTTGCATGTGTTGTCTTTTTAGCAATTGTTAATTATTTGAAGTCTTTCTATTCCTGTGTGAATTGTAATTAAACTTCTTTCACTGCAATAATCATGTCAGTATTTGTCTGAGAACTGACCAGTAGGGTATTGCTCCCTGAACAGCTCACTGAGTGTCTCTGGTCTTGAATGTGCTTGAGGTCCCTGCTTGGTTAAGTCTGTCAGATAGGTCTCCTCATGCACCTCCAATTCAGGCCATTTCTTTGCACACATGGATGAGTACGAGAATGATCTTGTTTCTGTTCTTGGGTGTGACAGACAGTACAAATGCAATGGTTTAGCTGGGAATTTTCCTTATCATAAACATGCTTGCCTTGACTGAAGAGTCTTTAAATGTTCTCTGCATGATTAGCTTGAGGACCAAAGAGTGGAAAACAGGTTTGAAACACACCTGTGTAGTATAAATATTTTATTCACTCTGTCTAGTAATTGAGCTACAGAGCTGATCATTTAGGTTATTCTTGCTGTCTTCTGTAGGAATAGTGAAAAGCTTGGTGTGAAAGGGAGTCTTGTTTTGGTTTAAGTTGTACCATGTTCTAGAGCTGCCTTCTGCACTTTACTATGAGCCATTTAATTTGCAGTTCTTGGAAATTTGGGGCTGGCACTGCTGAGTGGGTCAACCTGCAGAGGATGCTGGTAGTGTGTAGTCATTTAACCATTTCCCTTGCCAGCTGAATGTTTTGCCTCAATACTGCATAGTCTGTACAGATCCCAGCTAGATTTGCTCTTTAGAATTATGTCTTAGCTGTGAGCCATCAAGGATGCTGCAGTGGTTTGGTTTCTGTTGTTGGTTGGGATTTTGTTTTCCTTTTTATTTTTAGTAGATGTGGTATTTCTAGTTCTTTAAGCAGTGCTCAAACTCAAATATGTCTTAGCACCTATGAGAGAGCTTATCTTAGTGTGTGTGCTGTTGATTATCATGTTTTGAAGAGCAGTAGTGTATCGGAAAGAAGATTCCTGATATGTGGGTCTCTGTATCCCTGCTAGAAATTTATAAAAGATTAAACCTTTATCATTTTTTTTCTTATTATTACATCATATTTTGTCTTGATGGGCAGTGTTTTGAGGGTTCAGCCTTTGTCAGTGGTTGTTTAGATAATAATCTTTCAACTCTGTGTTTGTACACATGACCAAAGAGTTTCTTGACTGGAGAAGACTCAGAGGAGGCCATGTGACTGCAATAGTCTCACACATTGTAGAAGTATTTAATATGAATATTTGGTGAACAGGGAAGAGAACAGCCATTGAAACTTTAAGCAAATTTTATGTTGTTGAATACAAACCACTCCTGAAATCAAAAGCAAATGTTTCATTCTGTAAAGGAGCATTGAACGCAATAGTTGGAAGCTAGGATTTCATATTGCTGTTGTATCTTTACAGCTTTTAAAATGCTGCTTCTTCCAAATGTAATTAGCTTACTGCGCTTCTTTAGGTATACATTATAAATTATAATCAGATATCAACTTTAAGAAACATAACCATATGCAGTCTTTCTCTTGACTGATGGGATTTCTCTGGTACAGCTTTTGCTGTCCCACAGTTGAACAAGAACTACTAGAGTGACATTCTTTGTGCAAGCTGACTGTCAGTGGGTGCTGAATAAGCAATGCAGCTTTTTTCCATGTTTCTTTTGGATGGTAACTTTTGTTTTGTTTTTAGTTTGATGTATGTAGTGCAAAAATTTTTGGTTTTCATTTCTGCCAAGTTACTGTCATGAAAAATCAGCCTCTATCCAAGTGTGTAGACACTATCTCTTGTAAAGCCACCTTAGAGTGCACTTTTGCTAGACTTTTTGGGAATTAAATGTGCAATTTGGAAGGTTTAATGTTTTTTTTTTTCCAGTTTTTAAGGTGATAGCTTGAGTGGCAGCATAACCACAGCACTGACAAGAGACAATCAATGTGTGTGGACCTGTACAATATCTAAAACTATGAAGCTTAAGTGTTCTTTTGCCAACAACATATTAAACTTTTTTTGGTATATACATGGCAGGGTGAAGACTGATTTTTATTTTTTTTTAGAGTCCTGCTTGAGGAGTAAGTTGTAAAGCATTGATACAGGTGTGCAGACAAAGCCTAATAAATCTGGTACCTGACAGCTTTCTGAACAGATAAACTGGATATAAATTTTGGTTCCTGAGGAAAAAGCTCGAGTATTGTATATTTTCTTTGTTCCTTCTGTGCAGAGTATGTTGGGTTTAGTTTCTGAATATGGTTAAAGGGGAAAACAGTAACAGAATTTGCTTAACAACTTCTACTTTCTTTTTCACTGCCTGCTTTCTGCCCTGATGCCAGACATCATCCTAATTGCACTGTGGCATGTGAGTGAAACACTGAGCACTCAGCCACCCAGTGCTACTAAGCTTGCTGGCTGAGACTGAAGAGGGCAGAAGTAGCAAGAAAGTTAATAGCCTTCTATCTAACATAGGTTTTGGGAATCATTTTGGGTGGCAGTTACCTGTTGTGAAATAGAGATATTTACAGCTTCGAAGCAGTGGCTAGTCTTTGTCCAGCTGGCAGGCAGTATAAAAGAAGAGCAGGCTTGAGTAAAGCCAATTGCTCTACAAATGAATCAACCCTTGTCCTTGGGAAATGGGGTGTGTGTGTGGGGGGGGTGTGTGTGTTCATTTTTTTGGGTTTTGTTTTTTTGTTTGTTTGTTTTTGGTTTTTTGTTTGGTTTTTTTTTTTTTTAAAAAGGCTTTTAAGACACTAAGATTTTNTTTTTTTGGGTTTTTGTTTTTTGTTTGTTTGTTTTTGGTTTTTTGTTTGGGTTTTTTTTTTTTAAAAAAAATTTGAATTTATATCAACTCTAATGAGAAGATCCACCTAGTCCTCTAACTGAGAAGTATCTTTCTAGCCTTTCTCATCTATCCCTTGGGCTTGCCCTTTAGGATCATAGGGCATAGCTATGGGGGTTGTACACTGCTGTTTTCTGAAGAGAGGGTCCAAATGGAAGAGCTATGCAACAACAGGACTGTGAAGAATCCCCTTCTGACCCCAAAGCAGCTGTCATGCCTTGTAACTGAAGGATTACATTTTCAGTAAAGCAGCAGCTAAAGAGTTTATGAAACACAGAACAGTTTATTTGCAGTTTGTGAATTACTGTTTTTTTTAGCACTAGGTTTCATATTTGTGTATTTTTCTGTGCTTATTATTACTATATGGAGACTATATGTCTGAGGAAAGTGCAAGTTGTGAGGTATTTATGCTCAAAGTACCAAATGCTTGGAGATTTGCAAACTCAAGTAGTGCCTGTTCTATTCTATTTTACAGCAAGTGGTGTAATTTTGGATAGTTATTACTGAATTAGAAAGCTTTTTTCTTTTGGACATTAGCCAATTTCTGTGTAACCTACAGTGACAAAGCAAGTGATTTGATGTTGTGTATGTTCTGTGATCAGTCTTATTTTGCCCTCTCTTGTGTTAATCATTAGGTGTGGCATTGTTCTTCTCAGATAAGAAAAAAATAATGTAGGTGTTCCTGAAGCTCTTCTGTTTGCCATTTTATGCCTTTTTATGTGTTTCTGCTGACAGAAAAAATGCAGTAATTGCGTAGTCTCCTTTCTCATGGCTCTCCAACAGAAATTCTCTTTTAACCTCTTCAGGCAGGGCTGAGGGTTTCACCATGATGATTTTATATTTAATATAGAATGACTAATGCATATTGGCATCACTTGGAAACCATATGACTTTATTCAATCCTGCCTCCCAAAACAATGATCGTATGCTGTGGAGACTTTGGGTGGTCATGTGTTGTACCCTGCTTCTAAGCTGGCAGTAATAATAGGAACCCAGGGACAATACCTCATCTTCTGTGCTCTGTTACTAGGGATTAAGTGGAATTAGATGGGGTTTCTAGCTTGCATGTTTAACCCTTCAGTGGGCATGTTTGCATATTTAACCCTTGAGAAGAGTAGTGGGTTTGCTAGGGACCAGTGTTGCTACAATGCATGTTGTATATGACAAATGAGAGGATAACGGATTGGGATGTGAATTATTTGTATATGAAAGATGTTTAACTGAACTTTAAACAGGTTTATAATTTGCAAGGAAGGGAAAGAAGGGCATAAATATTTATTTATACACTTCATACCTTCCTTAGTACCCTGGAAAATGTATAAACTTTAAATGAAAGTTTTACTGATGATATTGATTTGAAAATGGAAATACTTGGAGAGGCATATCAGTGATCCTATGAATGTTAACATGCTCTCGAAACAGGGACAATTCCCTTGATTTTCAGACAGGGAAATATGAGGCACTAAGTTTTCTTTTGCATTTGTGCATGCATAGCTACTTCTTGTGATACATTTCATGACTGGCACTATTGGGAAACTTGGATTTCTGGGTTGGTGGAAGCTTTTATCTCCCAAATCCATAGTCTAGGCAAAATATGTGCTTTCTTTTATCAGGCAAAATATGGGGATTTTAGACAATGCTTACTGCTAGCATAGTGAAGATCTGGAATTTAATGAAGACAGGCAGAAAGAATGGTCCTCTCCTCCTGGAAAGTAAATCATAGGATATTTCACCTTGACCTGGTGTGAACTGCAGCCATGACCATAAAACCATGACTGCATGGGATAACTAGTTTATGTGGAGCTTTTAGAGTCACCCCAGTCTAGGTCCTGTCACTCCTGCACCCACTGAACCTGGGAGTGAGGTGGAGGTGCTCAAAAACTCTTCTCTGTGGCGCAGAGCTCCGGAAACCCAGATTAAGAAAGGGAAGATGCTGCTAAGCAGGAATGACAGAATATGTTGCAGGAGAGGCTGCCCAAACCGTAGGAGCACAGTGCATCCACTGTGCTGTTTGGGTTGGCTACCACTTCAGGGATGTGGGGCTAGCCCTAACATCCCTGAGAGGGGAAAGGGATGGACTGCTGGGGCAAAACACTGATGGTGTTACTTCTCTAACCAAGCTGGCTAATGGTGGAGGGCTTTAAATTTTGTAAGAGAATTTGAAACCCACTTCAGAGAAGTTTGTTATCTGGCATATTTACCCATACAAATAAGAACAATGGGGTATTCCTTGTATTCATACTATTTATAAATCGTTTTATTCTTTAACGATACATAGCACATTAACTGTAGCTTGACAAAGGAAACTACATATAAAAAGTTTGAATAAACAATGACAATCTGCTGCCTTGTCCAGCTACAAAGCCAGGGTTTTTTTTCTTCCTAGTACTCATATTGCTGATTCTGAGTAACTTATAATTATTTAAGTTAATGCTGTCACTGATCTGAAAAAGGATCTCTAAGCTCTGCTTGAACTGGAGCTGGAGATGAATGTGCCTTATGTCAAAAACTGTTCAAAACCAATTTGTGGGTTTTGGTTCAAAGTTGTCCCTTTTTTTCCATCCTCTAATTTCATTAATGATTCTGCCTTGCTACATTTTCTTAATATCTAGAATTTCTCATTTCTTTGCTATTTTAACAGCCTCTGGGCATTTTTGCATGTGAGGTCACTTCATGATTTTTATGTTAAAAAAATCACTAGACTTTAAAAACAGCATTCTTTATTATGGAAAATAATTTTTATGTGTCTCTTTTGGCTATTATTGCTAGTGTTTGCATTAACGATAGCAAAATTTTCATGTGCTTGTTTTTGCTGAGTGTTAAATTCTTCATACAAATCTCTAAATTATTCTTAGGTCCTATTGATGTTAATAAGCAAATACTTTTCCATGTAAAATGATACCCCACAAAGCTGCTGGAGTCCAGGTTTCTTTCCATGTTTTAGTCAGGTGAAGCAGCCAGTGGCTGTTCGTTTTGGAGAACTCCAGAAGTAGGTCACCAAAGCCTGCTTGCCCTCTTAGTGTCTCCAGCCCTCACCACTGGCTTTACTAGGGCAAGACTAAGTTGTTGTTGGCTCCTGAAATCTTTGCTATTGTCTTTTCCTGTTTCCTGTGCATATATTGAACCTTGGGACTGTGTCTCATCAGAGGATGTTGGTACCCTTTTGACTGATGGAAGAAGGCTCCAGATGTTTCCATGATCTCATCTGAGTCTTTTCAGAGATTGGATTTTGTTGAATCACCACTCCAAGGGCCACTTCCCACCCTCCAATAACAAGGTGCCTGTTTAATTTACATCAAAGCAACCCCTTAGCATGAAATAGTTCCATTGGTGTAGTTGTTTTAACTGTGTCTAGGATAGGGAGTAGCATTACTGTTAAGTTAGTTTGGTTTCTTACCCATGTAATTGTGTCTGTGCAAATCCTGTGTGTAGACAAACCCTAATACTCTTGGGTTTTAATTAGAGAAGAAATTTATGATGACTAAAATTGAAGTAAAACGAAGAGTTTTCCTGACATATTCCTGCAGTTAGAAAAAGTGATGCCAGATCAGTATGGTACATCAGTACCATACAGATTTGTTTCAGTAAATTTATAGCCTGACTTCACTTTGCCAAGAATAATACGAGATATGTTAGAGAAACTGTGTCTTTGTTTTACTATGATGTTTCTCTCTATTCCAATAAATCTTATTTTTAATTAGACCCTTAGTCTAGACTGTCACCCAGGTTTGTTTTTGTAGTGATCTATTTTTGTTTACTTCCTCAGAGCAATAACATACCAAAAGGGCAGTAGAACAGATGGAAACTGATAGCTATGTTTGCACTGTAAAAATACATATAGTTGGGTTAGTTAATGCAAAAGAATTTCAAAGAACCTATTATGAAGTGGTAATTTATGTGCCAACAGCTTTGCAAAAAAGAAATGAAAACAAGCATTTCCCTTAGCGTTTCATGTTCTGCAGTCTTTGCACATATATGCTGTTAATAGGCTTTTGCTTGTAGTGACATAGTGATATGCAATTACTGTATAAGGGTTCTACTATATTTAACACAGCCATCCAGACATCCAGCTCTGCAGACAGAAAGGAGTGCTCGCAGTGGTGGAAATATTCAGCAGGCTCAGGCAGATGGATGGAGCCTTGGGGGCTCTTTCTTCTGGAGAAGAGCACCTTCTCGCAGTGCATTGCCTTCCACCTCCACTCTACCCTGTGGCCCAGAGGTGGCATTCCCTGGCCAAGTCTGGGTCCCCGGCAGTGACCTTGTGAAGGATACTAACTCCTAAATGTCCCATGAAGTTGATCTGGATACTCTATTAGAGGTGAGACACAAAGAAAGGATTTTCCTCACAGCTCTTGATGTGGAAAAAAACAAAATAAAAGAAATGACAATAGCTTCGAGATGTGCCATATGGCCAGTAGGGGAAGTATCATCAGCATTAAGACAAAATCGTAACTTTCTCGATTTCACATATCCCCATTTTCCAGCCTCATGGCTGGCTGTGCTCTTCTAAATACACATATATGTGCATGTGTCAGAAAAACTCTGTCTTCAAGTGCTCAGTTGGATGTGTCTGGAAAACAACCAAACTGGATCAAGCAGTGTTGTTAGGTACAGGATCTGCCTGTTCAGGTTTTCCCTGGTACCTGTTGGACTGCTCCCAACCCAGAGTCAAGCGCCAGCTTGCCATTGCTGGCAGAGAATTATAGAATCACAGAATGGTTTTGGTTGGAAGAGACCTTAAAGCTCATCCAGTTCCAACCACCTGCTATGGGCAGGGACACCTTCCACTAGACCAGGTTGCTCCAAGCCCTGTCCAACCTGACCTTGAATACTTTCAGGGATGGGGGCAGCCACAGCTTCTTTGGGCAACCTGTGCCAGTGCCTCACCACCTTCACAATAAAGAAGTTCTTCCTTAGATTTAATCTGAGACTACCCTCTTTCGGTTTAAAAGCGTGTAAAAGGCGAGAGAAATGTGGCAGTGTGATACTTCAAGTTAGTTTTGTAGGAGATTCACAATCTATCTATTGTTTCTTCCATTGTACAGTTACTGGCTACAGTCTGTAGCCAGTAACCTGATTTCTGGGGTTTTGAGTAACCTGGTCTAGTGGAAGGTGTCCCCGTCCATGGCAGCGAGTTTGAACTGGATGAGCTTTAAGGTCCCTTCCAACCCAAACCAGTCTGTGGGTCTATGAATTTTTAAAATTACTCATGTATTTAATGAGAGAACACTAAATCTGCCGTGCAAGGACTGGCATTGATGTCAGGTCTCCTGAGCCTGTGCTGCATGCACACTGCTGCAGCATGGTAAGGGGTCAAGTGCTCCTGCCTTTCCTGCTAGGCAGATGGGGTTTGTACCAGAGCTGTACCAGGGTGCCCAACCTACCATACTGCCCATGGAGGGCATATCATCTACTTGCTTAATTCCGTATGAGCAGCACTGAAGCTGACGAGACTTTGGGTCTTAGAAGTTACTTCTGACTCATTTCCAACCCCTTAATTTGAGGCATCTTTTATGGGGCAGATTATTATATTAGTACAGAGCATAACAGTCATTGCCACTGATGGGAACAAGGGGTGGATTTAAGAGCTGTGCTATGGGAGTAACTGCTTTTGGAGCAATCCACTTAAGATTTTAAGTGCTTCATATCTAGTCCTCTTTGGGTTTTTAGGCCAAAGTTTTATTTTTGGTAGCTGTGACATTTCTTGAAATACAATCCAGGAAAAGACTGTTAATTCTAAGAATGTGTATAAGATGTTTCACCTACCTAAGTCAGTAGTCTTCTTTTTAAGCTATGAATAGAGTTCATATCCTGCTTGGACTGAATTAATTTAAATAGCATCCAACACTAGATATTGTGGGATTAAACTCAGCATTAGCAATTTGCTATAGGTATATTAAGATAGAAAAAGCACTACTTAAAACTTTAAGCTGGAGGGGTGGGTTTGCCACAGGCCCTGTGTGTGGGGAAATACGTGATTATGTTTCCCTTTCAGTGTACTGGAAGATGAATTGTTCCTTGGAGAGCTGGAGGGGAAACTGAGTTGAGGGCTTTTCATGTCCACTCCTTTTTGGATCATTTTTGATAAATAAAGAGAATTATACTGAAATAGTTCAGAAGAATAAATAAGATGTCTGAGGTATGGTACACATCTGTTGTGTATGTGCTTAAAGCTTGAATTTTCCATAGGGGTTTTTGTCTATATTACACTTCAGGTTTCCTGGTGTTTTTTTCCCATTCCACATTCCTTATTCTTTTCAATACAGCAAATCTTTTTAATCCATCAAAATGTCATTCTGTCTGAAATATGAAGACATGTTGCAATTACAAGGCTGTTTAGAAACAGAAGGCAAACTCAGTAGTTTATTGCACTCTTATTCTTTTGAGACCTGCATTTTTGTTTATGTGATTTAAATGACTTTTTTCTGAGCACGATTCTATTCCCTTTGAAAGTTGCCTAATAAACTTTTTATGTCTGCCTGCTTTAGAAAAGAATTTGAACCTTCATGATTTCAGGGAAGAAATTAATGAAAATCCAGATTTTAACCCCAGTAGGGTCATGTCAGATTGTCTGGAAACTAATTTATGGTGGTGGTCTTAGATGAAGTAGAGGTTTTCTCTCTCTAACAGCACTCTTAGCTCTTGCACTTCTGACTTTTAAGTGGTTGGCTTATTTTATTTTGTTTTTACATATAAATTTGTTAACTCCAAGTAATTTCTATGGCCAGCACTGAAAGTTGTGTGGGGTTTTATCGTCTGTTTATTTCTCCATGCTGTGTTATCAAGCAGGGATGTAGCTACTCAGAATAAGGTTAAGTGATCATGTTGAGATCATAATTAATTAAATGTAAGCTCTGATACGTTGTTATTTCAAGACCTGCAATCAACAGATGAAGAATGCTGCCTGACCCACGTGCTGGTGGAGAGAGGGGGAAGTGGGAGTGGACTTCTTGCAGGGCAGGATGATATTGGGTAGGAGCAAGCTGCGCACATGCCTGCCAAATACTTGGATCGGACTAAAGGAACACAGATGGCTGAGGCTGATAAAGGTGTTTTTTATTGTTGGTTTGGTTTGGGTTTTTTTTCTGCTCGGTACTGTTTTCAGTTTGTGTGTGAGAGGGGCAAGAGGGGAGGAAGACGACTATATGAATATGTTTGTTTTGATACATTTTACAGTGTAGGAAAAGAGTTGCACAAATTCAATGCTTCTGCTCGGTAGGATGCCGAAGGCTGGAGCTAAGCTCTCCTTTTAGGTTTCTGTAACAAATGAACAATAATGTGTCCTCAGGGATTTATGTCATGCTGTCCAGGTTTTGGCTCTTATCTGCTAATAGAAAAATCCTGATGCATTGCTGAAAGTAGCTCCTACAAATTGGACTGAGAAACCTTAAAAGCACATAACTACCTCTGCTTGTAACCAACCTCAGTGTTAGCCCTCCCCTGTCATGGATTTATGTGATGTGTGTGTATAAATAAACCAGTACATACATATATATATATACACACATATATACATATATATAAATAATGTCTTGTTCTTCGAGGAGGTAGCAGTGACTAAGTTTGCCTGCAGTTTGTGTGACAGAGGAGGAAGCCAAGCCATTGTGGGACAGGGGCATGTAAAGAAAAGCATGTCCTGCAGACTCTTAATCTGAGGAAAGTCCTGTTTTTCTTAGCATTTGTTATTTATTGTTGTAGAAACTAACTGGTCACTGCTATCCAAAAATGGTATGTCTGAACTTTAAGTTGCTCACAGAAATAAATCATTGTCACCAGACCTAGTGGTTGTTCCAAGTCTGTTGTACCTGTTGAACCCATGAACAACACCATCCATCATGGCAGGCCTGAGGAGAAGGGAGGAGAAGCAAGAAGTTCAACTCCATCTACTTCAAGCAAAGTCTAAACCAGGGAATTTCATTAGAAAGCCTTAAGGATTCTTGTTTTGAGAATGATGGCAGTGATGTTCTCCTGCTCATGACAGCTGGAAATCCACAGGATGTTCCTGCTGGTAAGCATGAAAGAAAAAAGGTACTTGAGACTTCATTCTAGGGCAAATAAATTTTATTTTGAGTAGCACTTTCTATTTGCAGTCATTAAGTTGAGCTATTGCAGTCATTTTTCCTAGAAACAAATATATTAAAAAATCTAGCTGCAAAGTCATGCTTCTAAATGACTAAACCCAAACTTCATTCAAAACAGTGCTGGTTTGGTCTATTGTCTTCAAAATGCTCTTTCTCTCTTTCCTTGATCACCCCATATTCATATGTTTTTTAAGCAGACACTGAAATTGGGGTTTTTTTTTGTGCAGCAGAGCTGCCTGAAATAGATGGAGACATGTTTCATTCTAAGGTTCAGTGCTGTAAAAATGAGTGTGCTTTCCTGATGCCTTGTGGTCTTACATGTGCAAACAGCTTTTCTATAAATACACCATAATATTATGAGTATTAATTGTGGCTTCTACTGTACAAATGGAAAAATAAATGCAGCTCCATTCACTGTGAGGGGAAAAAAGCCCTTTGTGGGAGTAGGAAAATGCTACATTTTTTTTTCTTTGAAAATATATCATTGTTTATTACACTTTGGCTCTATAAAGGATGCATGAGCATGAGAATCTGGAATTTATAAAAGAAATTATTACAAAAAGTGGACTTTTTTTTTGTGCTGATTTTCAATTGCTGTAACTATATTTAATTGAATTACTTTTTTTATACCAATTAAATTGGTATAACCAAGCAGAAAATGTGGCCCTGAGTAAATAAGACCAACCTTCAGTTCATGTGAATTGAAATCTATATTGAAAGTGACACAGGGTAAACACTAAACATACAACAAAAATGTTGCTTTTGCCAAAGAAATAAGGAAATCAAGACATTCTGCAGTCTATAATTAGGCACATGGATGTAGCTCTGTAAAAGGGAATATAAGACAATGGTATTAACAAGTACTCCAAGGGAAAGAGTGAGTGATAAATTACAGTGCGATGTGGGCTGAAGGAAGACTTTAAATAGAGTACAGTTTTGTAGAAGTGTCCATTTAGAAGTCAGTTAAACTCTAGACATTAATTGGTAAACATGCATTGCTTGTTCATATAATTTAAAAATAAAGAAGAGCTTTATCTAGTATTAATATAGAGTGCTTTCTGTTGTGGCATAGTTTTAAAAAGACAAAAATCAGCTGCTTTATCTGACCTAAGTCAGGGGTGGGTACTTGATGTTTACTTAGGCTGGTAAAATGAAGTAGAAGCTGGCTAAAGTAGTTTGGTGGGGCTTGTAAACAGAGCATGTTTTCTTGCTCAATATTAGCTTAATGTGGGGGCTATAATGTTATGTTTAGGCATTTCCTCATTTGGCTCTCCAGGTGCACAGTTGAATTCAGAGCATGTAACTTCAGCTTTGAAGACTAATAATCCCGTTTTTGAGGCTTTCAGTATCTCCTCATAGTAGCATAATAGATCCCCTGGAGACTGTCCTTCAGGGGAAATCAAGAACAGGAATGTGCCCATTTACCATGCGGGTAGGACACTCGCCCTCCCAAAGTGTTCATGCAGGGGCCTATGTGTCTGGCTTAAAGAAACCACCATATCTGAGATTTGGTTAAATTTGTGCAGTGAATCCCATAGCAGATGCAGGGTTTTTTTTTTCATCAGGAAAAGCAACTGCAAATGCAGTATGCTTGAGAGCAGGTTGGTGCTAAGAGGTCTACCTTTCTATGGCCCCAAGCTCACCTGCTGGTGGAAGGGTGTGGAATAGATGTGCATTCAATGATTCATAACATGCAACCAGGTTTACATGTCAGCCTCCTCTTTGAAAGAAATTGAGTTTATTAATGGGGTTTTAATTTTCTTTCGAGAAAGTTGCATTGAAAAGAAAGAATTACTTTCACCACCACTCCAAAATATATTTTAATATGGTTATAGCAAATACCTAGCTGTCTGTGTATTACTTAATTAAAAAAAAACAAACCAAACAGAAGTCTGGCTTTTAGAATAAAGACTTCTGATAGAGCAACAGAGCATTAGACTTCCTTTGCAACTGCCACAGACATTGATTAATTGGGATGGTCAGCATGGCTTGCTTTTAGAAAGAAAGAGCTTAATGATTAACTAAGTTCTTTTTCTGTGCCCCCCACTGAGCATATAAAATGATTATAAAAGAATATAGAAAAGAGGCAGTTGGAGTTGTTGTTGTGCACAATTGAAAAACAGCCAAATATTTCACAATTTACTATATATAGTGAGAAACATTAATTTCCATGTGCTAGCTGTCAAGATCTGAATATAGTAATGTATACTCCAAGTCATTCTGTGTCTTTTTGGAAAGAGAAGCCTGTCATTCTCCATGGGTTGTAGATGAAGTAACATCTATGCTGAACGATTTACAAACATTTAGTTTTGTGTGTTGCAACACTGGAATGGAAAAACACTGTTTGATAAGTTACTATCAATTTTAAGCCAAATGATGGCTTGATGTTTCTAAATGCTTACTGAGAAGTAATGAGACTTGAGATGTGCCCTCTGTGAATTTTTTTTTATTCTTGTCATCTGAGGACATGAGAAGTTTGTTCTGTAAGTAAGGGAATGGTCAGGGACTCTGTCTAATGCAGTTAGCAATGTCTGTCATGTCCCACTTGTAATTCTGTGTTCTTGGTGACTGCCAGCAATGATTGCAGCATGCTGCAATGTGCAATTAAGCATCTCTTGAATGAAGCCTACACAATATTCAGTATTTCTTTTACCTGGATTAAATTCAACTCTGTTGAAATTACATTTTCAAACCTGAGTATCATCTAAAATTTGGGCATATGCTTTTTAAAAGCATGCTCTTGAGATTTATTTTATAAAAATATTTATCTTCTTATTTGTCTCTCTAAATTGGGATTTGGTTTTATCTGAAGGGATAATGGGATGATAGCTGAGCTTCTGTTGTGCTTTAGGAAGTAACTTGCTTTTGCATCACATAAATCTTCCAAATTATTTAATAATGCCTCCTTTACATATGGGAACTTGCAGTGTCGAGGTGCATTCAGGAATGGGACAGAAAGAGCACTGATTGGTCTTGTGTGATTTGGATTAAGCAGGAACAGCCCAATGTATGTAATAGATGCAAAGCTTTCAGAGATACTGTGATTTGTGGAGCACCAAATTTTTTGCTCCTGTTCAGTGACATTGGTTGCATTTCTCTGTTCTGGTTCCCTGGTTTACTGTCTGGAAACTCTGTTTATTAGGATATAGCTATATGACTCACCAAGCTTTTAAAATACAGAAGTTTATGTAACACTGTGGTAATCTTGAATCTGTTTAACAAATGTAATATATAGATTTATGTGAAATTTACAGCAGGGTAGTTTCAATGTGGTGACTTTGATTTGTGTGTTTTGAAAGATAAACCCTTTGTGAAACTACTTTATAAATATGGCATTTATATGTGGGTTTATGCAGTCACTGCCTGTCAGTAGCTTCCAGCTCAATGTTCTCATCTTCTGAATCCCCCAAAAGTAATTTTGCCTGTGAGTTATTGAACTCAGCCAGTGGTAGTTTTTTAAGTGCCAGCTCACACACACCTAACCATTTGAAATTTAATATTATCTTGATGGATGCTGGAATTAGGTCTCTTGCAGCATGTGAATAGTATCATCAGAAAAATTTACAACTTCAGATCCAAGCTTAATATATACTTCTGAGGGAAGGTTTGTGTTACAGGCTGATAGGTTTTGTCTGGCTTCCCTGTCTTTCCAAAACATTGGTGGGATGATGACACTGCGATGTGATGGTCTGGTAGTCTCTCATCTTGAGGATTTACTTTTGTGTGAGGAACATAAATTCTCCTCCAGGCTTTGTATTAATATTTATTGTGATGGTAGCTTTATTTTCTGAAAGTTGCCTTCATTAGGCATTAGTATCAAAGCTTTCAATAGGCTTGGAGTGTCCAGGCATCTTCTGGGACTTGGTTCGTGTGTCTGTTTTGGGTGGGAAGGGGTACCTCTGTAAGGCTGGACATTGTTGTCAATTGGAAGGGCTGCTGTATTGTGTTCTTGACATAACTGGAGGCACAGAAATCCTGGTTTTTTTAGAATCTGTACTGAGCCTTTCTCTGTTTTATTATTTAGTTTTAGCTTTCTATAAGATTGTTATCTGTCATATGTATATTTATAGATGTTTATATTTTTCTTTAGCAAACAAAGCCATGTTCTTCACATTTAAAACCTTAATTTTGTGTTTAATAGTTATAAGTTTGAAGTCAGAAATGTTGTAGTAGTCAAGTTTTAACTGTCTTGCAGCAAGTCTTCCAAAAAATAAGAAAGTTATCAAAGGATTTAATTAGTAGTGCAAGTGCTTCTTCATTTCAAATGCAGACCTGCATAGGTGGATAATGGGTTCCAGGATTAGGTGGAATGAAAGAATGCAGCTGGCTCTTGTGGCTTCAGGACAAGTCAAGGTCATCCAGAGCCAGGGCTTCAGTGGTCCCTGAGGATGAGCACTTGGCTGATTGCAAAGTGATTTTCTCAGGCACAGAGGTATCTTGAATATTGACTATCCTGGCAGTGGAAGTGGATAACCACCCTTATCCCTCTTGCACATTATAGAGAGCCTCTGTCCTGTGGCGAGAGAGGTCGCCATGGAATGGGATGATATATCACCTTTCCTAAGGACAGTGGTGCACTGGAGCCCCTGAGCCAACTATTATTGTTTCCTCTATTCTGCATCCTGCCTTTGCCCTGGCTCCAAATCCTGTAGCCCACATCTCCAAAGCATGGTTTTGGGAGGAACATCAGGCTATGAACTCACTATGTGCATGATGTGATGGTGCTACAGAGTAGAGAAGACTTGCCCCAAGGGTTCCCACCATTGCCTGCCTTTCGCTCTCACTTTTGTGAGCCACTGACTGGAATGGTCACCCAAATTGAAATCATTGCAAAGTACTTCCATGTGTAGAATTCAAATCTTGCTTTCTGTTTTACTCATCCATGGGTATTCCACTCTTCTGTTAATTTTCAAATGTTAATTATATGTGTGTGTATGTTTATTTAGTGTATAGTCATTTGTGTTTATTGCTTTTATCTAACATTTCTTCCTGCTCTGTTACTGGCAGCAGTATTTGATTTGTTTTTGTGATTAATTCTTATCCCTTTGAAATCTATGGAGCCTTTAAAAAAGAAGAAAGAAATCCTAGCAATAATAATAGCATTCAAGCTCCTTTATCTTCATTTTGTTCCAGTGCAGTGGTGGATATTCCAAATTCTCCATGGTAATAGAGAAGTATTTCAAAAGCAAGTATCTTGCCAGATCTTTGCATTTTCATTACAATTATTGCTCAGGAGCAAGAGTACTTTATCAGCCATAGGCTTTGTAGCACTGGAACATGGATGTTTAAAGCTGATGCAAATGAGCATTCTCTTTTCATTGTGAGTTTACTGCTGAAGTAATGCAATTTTTAAGAACCAAAGATCTTTTCTTAGCAGAACTTTGCTGGCATCTCCTTGGTAAGCAAGAGGCGCAATGCATCCCCATGGTTTCTTACAGGCAGAACAGAAAGTTCTCCTTTACCCAGCCTGTTTTGTTACTTGCGGATTATGCGCATTAGTTGTTATCCCATTATATGGTACATTCATAACTGTTCTGTTCACGATCTGAAGTAACCAGGTTGGGACTATGTATAGTCCTGCTGACATGAAAAGAGCACAGACAAAAAAGACCTGAGTGTTTGGCTACCGCAGGGACAAGTAATTAACCAAAGATTTTGATTTACTTAAATTCAGTTCAACTACTAGTCTCAGGCAGACATCTCCCCTCTTTGGTTTCACATATCACATCTGGCCTCAGCTGCAAATAGGGACATAATTTGCTGCTTCTGAAGGTTCCGCCTGACCTTATGATGTTTCCTATGCTGTAAACCTTACAAAGAACAAGATTGGAAAATGGGGAGCTTTTCTACGTTAATCAAAGACAGTCAACTTGCTGTAACAAGTACGTTTCTTTTCCTAGACAATGTTGTACTTTAATTTTGTTTCATTCTCTTATATTAATACTGTAATTTAGGCCCTATTTCTGGCTGAATTTAGAATTGCTGCTTGTAGCTTTAAACTGTTTTGATATACACTTACTCTAGTTAGGGAATTTGTGGTACAAACAAGCTAACATTTCAAAAGAAATAGTTTTATTTTTTTAATCTGAGCTTTCTTAGGACAAAAATAGTTTTGATTGAGTAAAGGGCTGGAATAAACACAGCACTGTCCTTGACCGGGCTAATTACTGAATAGTTCAAATTAAGGGTATTCCTTATGTAAACCCACGAAAGAAGTGATTTAATAAAAAATAATGCTTGAAGAGCTTTCATCTCCAGTGAGATTACTTGCATGAATCAGTTGAAAAACATTCACCTTTGTTCACTGACGTGTAAGAAATTAAGTAGCTTGAAGCTACACCTTATGTTGTAGTTACTTGCTTAACTACAGACTGATGCCTCTGTAATACAGAAGATTAATTCTGTACAGATTACATAGGATAGCTAATTTGATATTTAAGACTTACTTGAGGAGCTAAATAATTATTAACAATGAAACTTTAAAAAAGTAATTATAATAATTAGCATAGTAAAACTGTTATGCCTGTGAGGCAATAGAGCTTTGGGAGGCTTGGGCAAACATTGGATCTGAGCCACTCAGTTATGCCTGAGACAAATATAAGGCCAGGTAGAGTGCATGGATTTGTCTGCATTTGAATTAATATATTAAGTATCTTTTTATTTATTAGACTGCTGTCTTCATCAGGGCTTGTTCTGCATTGTTGGCAGCATAAGAGTATGTATGTTGGTGGGAAGAAGAAAATTATAAATTATGTTCTGCAATTCTGAGACTTGAGCCTAGATGAGAACATTGCAGTGAGGTCTGTCATGTATGTGCGTCCCTGTATCAGCTAAATATGTGGAATAATATATAAGTTAAGGGCATCATACCTAGGAATTTTCATGTTGGATTGTTTTTGAGACATCCTTTTTATGTAGATAAAAATTTCAATCCAAATGGTAGTATCTGCTGCAATAATGTAGCAGCACACATATGTATTATGTAGAGAAAGCCAAAAAATGGATGTAATTATCCTATCATCACCCATGAAAAATCTGTATGTCACTGCTGTGCTCCTGAAGATAATAGCGTGTCTTCCTATGGATCACATACTGGTAACTCTTGAAGGTATTGCTAAATATTCCTTGTAATGTTATCCTGATACCTTTCTGTTGTAGCCTAGTAAAATTAACAAAGCAGAAAAAAGCTGCTATCAGGAAGGATACACTTCTGGTTGAGGTCTGTGACACTGGGCACGAATCTCAGTGCCAGACTGTGTCACGCTAAGGAGGTTGCTCAGTCTGTGGCATAACAGTTCACCCAAAATGCTTTGGAAGTATTAGTCACCTGTTAGTTTAGGTTAATGAACTTTACAAATTCATATTTGACAGGTTTGTATAGGTGGTGCTGTGTTTTTTTTTTTTTTTATCCTGTAATTTGAGAGGTGGTAAGTCACACAGAAGCATGTTCCATGGGGCAGTTTTATATACCAGTACTCGAAAGCTCTGCATCTGTCCTGTTAGCTGGGGCCTGGTCACTAAAGATCAGGGAGCCACAGTATTGCCCATGGTTGTGTCTGATTACAGCTCTATCAGTTAGATACCGTGCTGTTTTGCTGCTTGATGTAGATAGAGAGAGCTCCCATCACTAGAATATAACCTTGCTACTGAAAAGGAAAGCATTGGTGTGGTCAGTGTGTTTGTGCCATGCTACTTCTGAAGCACAATGAAGACATTTGAATAAAGAAACTAAATTTGTTGCTACCTTCTGTGTCTTATTCAGTACTGAAAGCTACCTGCTTGGCACTGAAGCATATTGTTAACTTTTTAAAAGGAACAAGGTTTCTAATTAGTTGAAAGCAAAATTACATTTGTCAGATGATCTTTGTGAAGGGGGATTTTTAGTTAGAGCAGGACATGCATTTGTAGGTCCAGAACAGGTCCTAAATAGTGCGGGACAACAGATGAAAGTATGTAAGTATATGTAGGTATATTCCTGCAATGCTAAATGCAACTGATTAGTTAAGTGAAGTTAGTTCTTGCAGTGAGATAGGATACTGCATCAGCTTCTGCATATCAAGAGTGTAAGTCTTGTCAGATCGTAGCATGTGCTTGTCAACAGGAACTGCCCATCATTTCTTCTTTACTACCTAAATTCAAGTGTGCAGATACCTCCTCTAGCAGTATGCTATGCAGGGTTTTTTTCCAAGGTGGACAAATTTGCTTGCATCAGTAAATCAAAACAAAAAGTACCAATGCCCCCCCCCCCCCCTTAAACAAACAAACAACAACAATAAAAAAACCTACAGGAAAAAAAAACAAACTAACAACAAAAAAACCACAACCTCCCTCCCACTTCCCCAAAACCAACCCCAGAAAACCCAACTAAGAAACAATGGTAAAAATATTTCACTAGAAGCATTTATAAAGACTTGAATAAATAAAATGGAAGGAAGATGCAGTAGCTAAGATTCAAAAGGATGTTGTCCTTGAGAAGGATCTTAGCTATAGAACTGCAAGAACTGACCAGAGGTGCAGGGTGTTGTATTGAGAGCATTGTTGTAACTCTGGAGACAGAACTCAATGAGAGATGATGCCTGCTGGGAACAGCTGTGGTGCCTCAGGTGAGTGAATATAGTCAGTGAGCTGTGATTCAGATAACATTCTGATTGATGACAAAAGATGTAATGTGGATGTAATTAATTTTCAGTGACCTGTCAATGTCTGCTTGTGCCCCCCAACTTCTGATATGGATGAACAGTATTTCTTAATGCAACTTGTTTGATATTTGTCCTCATGCCCATGTTTCATTACGTTCATTACGTTCAAATTAGCATCTCATATACTACGTTTAAAAATCATCTTAAATCATCAGAAGTAAGAGCAAGTGCTTGGTTGTCCTCAAAGCATGATATTTAAAAGTTTTGGAGTTTTTTTGTCTTACGCAAGCCATATCTTACTGTCTTCAGAGGTACAGTTCAGTTGTGCTCCTGTGAGCTGCATGGGATTACTCATTTCTTAGAGGCAGTCAAGTTTTCCCCGTTAACTTGCTGTTGACAACAGCTGGTCTGGGTCTGTTGATTTTTTGTTGTTTTTTTTTGTTTTTGGGTTTTTTTTTTTTTTAAAGCTTAGCTCTTAGCACATCTTTTGACTTTTGAGGGTTATTCACTTTGTTAGCCTAAACACTAGAACCTTGTGTCCTTGAGTTCTGATTAGTGACACTTTAATAAAGTCATTTGAAGTTCAGTAGACTGAATTTCCCACCTTTTATAATGTTTCTATGGTCACAGGGAAGCGACCTGTATTCAGTCTTTTAAATGCAAATCTTTTAAAAGTTCCTGTGCAATTTTCTGTATCAGACTTCTTCATGGGTTGTGAAAAGTGCTTTTTATTTTTGTAAACAGCTACAGCAGTGTCTTTTATCTTTCTCTTCTGTTTTCCTCCTTTCTAGTGATGTGACAGCAATTGACTAAACTTGGGTCTTTTTGGATAACAAAGGATAGAGAAAAATCTTAAAGGTTTTTATCATGGCACTTTTTTTTTTTGGTTGGACCAGGGCAGACAAAGGCCTTTCCACTTGATTAGATAATAAGGCTAACATGGGCTTTGACTGAAAAATATCTTTGAATTCTTCTCTTCTTTTTTGCCCCTAACAAAAAAAAAAAAAAAAGAAGAGGGGAGTGGGGATAGAAAAAACTATGCCTAATCAGCCACAATTAAATCTTTCATGGTGAACTCACTTTGGAGGAATTAATGCATTTTGTATTGCCTAACAACTCGAGTGAACATTAACAACATGTGAGAACTGAAGGGAAGAAAAATTATGGGTGTCTTCTTTTGGTTCTCAAGAAATAGCGAAGGGCAGGTCATTGACTTGATTTTCATGGGAAGATTGACTCTGGAGCGCTCGCATATCCAGGAGCGGAGCGAGGGGTATTGACAGCTGGGGTTTGGGGAGGGGAGTGTGCAAGAACAGTAACTGTGGCATGGATTGCTGGGGAAAAACAAGGGAAGAGGAAAACAAAGCCCAAAGGGAGAGCAGTATCTGCAGTGTCTCAGGGCTGAGGGGCTCCTTGACAGTGGATACCCGTGCTTGGACTTGAGCAGTTGTGGTAGAGAAATATTAGTATAGTGAAAGGGGGCTAGCATTACATGAGAAATAATTCTCTGCTAAGGAAGTTGAAGAAGTTGTACCATGCTCCTCCATGCATACTGTGAGAAGTTACAGAAGATGCTCTTTCAGCCCTCTCGCCTCCCTCACTGCTGAAGAACAGGTCATGCAAAAGAAATTTGAGAAGCCAGATGTGTTTTTCCAAGATTTCCTAAATACTACAGGCCAACAACAATAACTGAAAGTGTTCTTGATTATTATTTTAATGATTTCTTTCTTTTGACACCTGTTTTGTTCATACTCTGTGATTACAAATAATCTGGACACTGATGTGTGTTCACATGAATACATCACTCCACTTTTTCCCTTTCACCTGTGTAAGTCCTGGACTCTGATACAAGGATCCAGGCAACCCTTTGCATGCTTGGAAATTTGGCTAGTCATACAGTCTTCTCCCCCCTTCTCCTCTGAGGGACACGTGGATATCCCATCCACTGCTCCTTGTGCAGCCATGTCTCGGACCTTTTCCTCCTCCATCTCCACTCATGCATGATCATTCCCAAAACTGTCACAGCCCTGTTCACTCACCTGCAAGGTCCTGAGTTGTCATTTTCCTCCTTTTACCTGGTTAATCTCTTGTCTTTCTTATCCCTTCCTCCACCTCTACCATCATTTCCCACTCTTGGTGGATGCCAGCAGCTTTACCTCCAGCTAAGGTTCCTTCTGTTGCAGTGGTTTTTCCAACTTCTTCCTGAGGAAGGTTTTTGGTTCCTTTTGAGCATCACATGCAGGATCCAAGATTGTCATTCAAGTTTTTCCTTTAAGAATCCACACTTAACGTTGAATTGCAATACCATAAAGACTGATCTTGTGAGTTATTAAAATAACATAAACCAAACCAAAATGCAAATTGTATCTGGTATTGCAGGTCAAAGAAACACGTCAAGAGCCAAACTAGCTTCTTCCTTAAATGCTGCCTCAGCGAAGGCTCTTGCTGGTTCTTAAGGCTTTTGTTTGAGCATCCAGCCTCTAATATGGGCTCTGAAAGGTGGACATACCCCATAGAAGCCAAGCCAACCCCTATTATTTCTTGGGGTCATATGCCTGGTTGTGCAGCCCAGTCATGAAGGTTTCATCCCTGCATAGAGAAGAATCAAGGGTTTGGTTTTTTTTAAGTACTTAACCAGGTTTTGGCAGCAAACCCTCTGTCTGCTATATCAGAAGTTTCTTTAGTTCATTCAACAAATCCAGGTCTTTTAGAACTGGGAAAATGGTTGGAAACTGGGAGAAAATCAAGAAAGCATACTTTCTTTATCTACAAATAATGACGAAACTGTGAGAGAATGAGATCTGCTAATTGTGGGCTTCTGGAGAGCACAGTGACGAGAGGCGATGGCTGGGATTTGCCTTCCAGCCTCTGAAGCCAGAGGCTGCTGGCTCACCATGGTCTGCTGTAAGCTTTTGTCAGACTAGCAAAGAAGTAACTGGATTTTATTTTTTACATTTCTCTGTATTTTCAGACCTTCTCCTAGCGTTGTGTTGTGGGATTAGCATGTTTTCACTGGCTGTGACTTCACAGGTGACAACAAAATGAAGTAAATCTTCATAGTCACATTTTACGGCTTTCATTTAATTCTTTTCAATTGCTCCTAGTGGATTTGTGAGTATGTTTTGAGATATGCAAACGGATGAAAGCTATTTGTTTTATTTAGGTGTATAGATGATGTTCCTCTGGGATGAGCTACCTTGTTTTTTTCTCACTGCAATACTTACTGCTGTTTGGGGTGTTTTGTTTTGTTGGTTTTTTTTTATTATTATTATTAGTATTATTATTATTAATTGCTCAGCTGATCTTGTGCTTTTTGTTTTTCTTGGTTTTCTTTCTTTCTTTTTTTTTTTTT